>JAVCKT010000354.1:0-11712 GCA_032273925.1 Rhynchotus rufescens | reverse complement strand
ACAACCTCTCTGGGCAGCCTGTGCCAGGGCTCTGTCACCCTCACTGTCAAGAAATGTTTCCTTAAGTTCCTGTGGAAAAACATTGATAGTGTGAGGTGGAGAGTGAGGCCAATGAGTAGTTGAAAGAGAAAAGATGAACCTGTAGGGAGGAGGAGGTTGGAAAGAATTGCACTGATAAAGCAGAGAGAACAGGGCAAGCTTCAAGAAGGCAGATGAGGGAGGAGATGTTGAGGCACCAAGTAAGGATCTTGCAATAGGCTTGGGACAGGTTGTTAGTTCAGGTAAAACTGGAGAGGAGAGGCCTGAGCAGGGGAATTAAGTTTGGCTCAAAACGTTCTCCAAAGCTCCAGCTGATGCTGGAGCAGGTCTCCAAAGCTCCTGCTGATGTGGGAGCAGGTCTGGGAGGTGAAGTGGGAGCTTGGTTGATGGGGTGCAAAGGGGAAAGTAGAACAATCTGCTTAGTGGAGCTGAGGCTGTTTAACCAGAGCTGAAGCCAGTAAAAATGCCTTGTTAACAATTAAGTTGGAAGCTTAAGACTTGGTAATAGCTAAAGGAAAAAAGAAAGAAAGAAAAAAAGAAAAAAAAAAGTGTGAACACTGTGTGCATATGAAAATTCATTGTTAGGTGATTAGTAGCTCTGTGGTGGGCAGAGAGGAACAGAGCAGGCTGTGCTAAGCTCCTTCTTCTTCCCAGATACAAGAACTTTGTGGAAATTTTATCAGCCCCTGGCATGAGGACGGCTGGTAGCCAGTGACAGCCCCGCCAGGGCCTGTCTTGCTGGTGGGGACCCTGAATCCTGCATTTGAAGAGCAGGTCCTTCTTTGGAGGCAGAGAATTGCTTCTCATTTTCTGCAGCATTGAAAGTGTGTGGGGAGAGGTCCTTCCTGGTAGAACCTTGGTATCTGCAGCTGAATGGCAGGAGTGCTCAGGTCTGCATGGACTCTTGGAGCTGCCCCTGGCTGCAAGGGAGGCCCCTGGCCCCAGCCCAGCGTGGGGAGCCACAGCCACGTGCTCCTGTGTTGCACTGTGTGTGCCTTGGAGACAAAACTCACACCATTCTTCAATGGGTTTGTCCCTAGGATGAAAGCGTCACGCAGCTGGGACAGGAGCTGGCCCAGAAGCTGGGGCTGAGAGTTCGAAAAGCGTACAAGAGGCCTCAGGTATGGCTTTCTTTTTTTTATTATTTGTTTTTCTTTTAAGAGTAACTGTCCCTTGGCTCTTGCAGATTAACTTTTACGAAAGCAGTAGGTGCTGCTCTGCAGTTACCCACGCTCATATGGCAGGTAGCCTGCCACCTCTCCAGTGGGTCCCTGAGTACCCTCCTTGTCCCCCCCTTCTGACTTGCTTCTGCCTTGACCCCTTTCTAGCCCCATTGCTGCCCAGTGTCGGCTGCCAGGGTGTTTCCTGTGTCCCCAGCGGAGCAGGGTAGAGCCTGGCAGTTCTGCAGGAGAGGCCACTGATGCAGCAGGGGCACGTGCTTCTGGGAGGAGAGGGCCACATGGATTGATCCCAAAGGAGGTTTTGCATCATGGTTATGTGTCGGAAGGGAGGGATCCTCTGCCATCCTGGCGCGGGGTCGGGCTTTGGATCAGAGATGGCTCATGTGGTCACTATCCATAAACTTGCTTTGCAATGAAGAGAGGACCTCCACTCTGGTAGCTTCACAGGTGCCCATCTGGCCAAATGTCAGGAAGGGCGACAGTGGGAAGTGAGTCATGAGTCCTGCGAGTTCACCTCAATGGCTGGATGTGTAACCTGAATTAAAAGAAGGAAAAAAAAAAATCTGTGGTATTCTGTTGTTTTTTTTTTTTTTTTAAATATGTACCCGGGGATGGAGCTAGAGGGCGTCTGGCCACAGCTTGCACTCTGATAGAGCCTCCTTGCTCAGCCCCTGAGATGCCAGGATGCGTTTTCGGGAGGAAGGGACGTTTGCTGGCAGTCTTGGCTCAGATTCCCAGTGGGATTGACTGCCGGTGTGCGGGAGCCCGCTCCGCCTGGCTGTGCCCCTGGCACCGGATCGGTGCCCTTCCAAACCACGCGCCAGCTCCGAAGAGCCCCTCAGCAGAGGGAAGTGATCTGTGTGCTCCCAGTCTGCAGGGAGCTTTTGAGGTAACGGTGGCTGCTTATGCATAGGGAGCAGCTTAAAGTCTGGCTGTTAAAAAGCTCCTGTGGGTGATTGGCCTCCCTAAAAAACCCTTGACAATGTAGCAACTCTCAGCACTCTGAAAGGATTCTGACTCCAAAAAAGGGAGGTTTGGCTCAGAAATATTTCTGCAGCTGCTCCCTGGCCCTATCACATTTGTGCTGCTGTCATGTTACTCGCTGGAGATGGGCTTAAACCAACTGTGCTAGAAATAAATAAAGATAAAAAAGGCTGAAATGCTTTTGATTATTTGAAATGTAGCAATTGGTATTTTGCTAGCAGCTTGCTTCACTTCTACCTTTCGTTCCAAGGCTTTAGTGCTGTGCCCAAATTTTTTAAAATCATTTTTTTTAATGAAAAGGCAAAAAAATGTGGTTTTGGAGGTGATTTTTCATTTTGCTGTGTTGAATGGTGTGTGTTTTGCACTGGGGTGGCCAGAATAAATGTGCAGCCTTTTGCAAATTGGGTAAGCTGTACCTTTGTGTTGCATGGTATGCATTCTGAGGTGTTTTTTTTTCCCCTTCTGAAATCAAAAGGAGTCCCATTCTGTAATATTAAATGGATTATACCTGAAAGGAAACCATGTTATAACCCAGCTTTACCTGGTTTACCCTCATTCGGGGCATGTCTCTGTTCTAAGACCTCTCTCTTCCTTGCAGCAGGAATTGGAAACGTTCTCTTTACTCACTAATGGCACGTCAGTCAATTTATCAAATCAGGTAAAGTTCCTGTGATTCTCACTGTTCATATATATTGCTAATGCTTCTGGGTTTTATTTCCAGGCAAATTTACTGCCATCTTTTAAGTTTTAAATATATGAACTAGTGTTTCCCTTTTAAGGAATATTTTCAAGGAAAAAATAGTTCTAGTGAAAACACTTTGTGGTCATCAATTATGTCATTGAAGATGTTATTTATTTTAGATACTGTGTTTGGTTTCTTTTGTATTTTAAACGAGTTCCAGTTTTCTAGTTTTTGTGTAGTTAGGGCAACAATAAGTGAAAATCAGAAAGTGCAACTGCCAAAGAAACTTAAAAAAAAAAGTGAAGTTATGTGAAATCAGTTCCATTGAACACAGGAGAGCAAGGTACACAGAATAAATATTGATGTATACTTTGGATTGTCCTGTCACCACAGAGATCAAGCATGGTCAGGTTGCTGTGCAAATACTAAACCAAAATACAAAGAGTAGCTGATTTCTGTACTTTGCAACTGACAAACAAACAAAGAACATTTTTGATGTGTTCACTGGGTATTTGACATTTTTCCTTAAAGCAAACAGACAAATTCTAAAATTGTAAAGATGAGCACTTGGTTCAAGGTGGGGATAGTAGTGAGTCAGCTTACATGCCACTGTTCAGTGAGCTGCCTTTGCATCTTTGTATGCAAACAAGTCACAAGAACAAGTCACCTTTTGTTTTTGTGTTTATGCCTAGTTTTTGATTTGAAAATACTTATTTTTACAGGAAGTGAAAATACTGCAAAAACTAAGGGTTAGAAAAATCACTGCAGTAGATGCATTAGCTGGAATGTAATACTTTTCTAGGGCCTTTACAATTTTAAGCCAAAAGCATGCATGCTTGCCCATGTTTATGTTTCTGTGAAATATGGGCTTATTTTGTTCCTTGCCTGGAGCTCTAAGTCAGCAGTTGCTTTGGCGAAAACCTTTTCCTGTTTTGAGATGACTCTAAAAGTTTGTGGTTATTAGATTGCAAACTATGTGAGCTAAGAACAGGAACGTTGCGTAAGATGAGGCTAATCAGATCTTGCACTGCATGGGGCTGACTGATTGATTTGTCCTGGGACTTGGGATACAGTATTTTCATGCACTTGTGGGGGAAAAAAAAAAAAGAAAAAAAAGAAAAAACCCACACACTTTTACGTACAGATTTGATTGCATGATTGGATGTTATGCAGAGTTGATGTACCTGTACAGCAGTGTTACACAGCAACAGATTTTGAGCACTACTGGAGGTAAAAAAAGAATAAATTGGATGAATGGCCTTGAATGGCCGTTGTTGGTCCTAAGGATCTTGCCCTGAGAGAGTCATAAGGAAAAGAAATTTGGGAGTAGTAAAGAGTCATCTGTGAGGTGTGAATATCTCTTGAAAGAGGAACTTCTGGTCATAATTTTTCTCCCTTTCCCTACATTATGTTTGCAGACCACTTCCAATGGATTGGGTTCGATAGATGACATCGAAACAGGTAAAGACATTTCTCCTCCCTGGCTTTTGTCACTTCAGGAAGGTGTCTGACCAGGCTGCGGGGCCTGAGAGGTTCATCATTTTCATGTGGGTGGGCTTGTCATTAACTCGGATGTTTTTTCCTTGCTTCTTACAAATTCATGATCGGCTACTAAGACACTGACGGAGAGGAAAATGAGGCAAAGCGGATAGTTACATATTAGCACCTCTGACAGAAAAGCTTTTTATCCAGGCCCAGTGAGGGACACCTTTGGGAATTAAAAGGATCTGATGAGGTGCACAGCTCCCACTAAAGCTGGTCTTGGCAAAGTGAGATTTTGCTTTAAACTGCCAACCAGAACTGTACAGATCAAGTGAAGTTAAGGTTGTGGGCTGCCCTTTGTGCGCTGCGTACATATTGTCCTCCAAGAAGTTGAGATGGAGGAAATTAAAACAAAGGGAGTTGGGAGGCATCCAAGGAGAGCCGTGTGCTCTGTTAGGAAAGTAGGAGGAGCAGAATGGGGGGAAACTTGGTTGCTTTTCTCCTGCCGGAAAACAAGTGACCTTAACTGTGCCCCTGTGGAGAGCTAAATGCTTTGGCTGTTGTCACGTGCTGGCGCATCTAAGTGGTGCCTTGGAGTCAGTCTCTGCTCCGTTAGAAGACAGCCACAGTGTTAAATACGAAGATTTACCACTGCATTAGCTATTTTCTTTTTATAGAAAGATCCTAATTTTATAATCGGGGTGTTTTGATGTCGATTTTAGAAAACATGTTAGTTCTGCCTTGAATACCAATTCAGTAATTGAGTGCAAACCCGAGACCCAGTTTGGTGAAACAAGGAGAGTATTTCACATCATCTTGCTGTACCAAGATGACCTCTCGCTGCAGAGTGATGAGTGACTCCTTCCAGCAAGCTCCTTCCTAACTGGGGTTTTGTACAAGAGCAGCGTGCCAGCCCCTGTGTAGTTCAGGCAGAAAGAACCTTTTCTGCTAGGAGATGTGGCCAAAGACACTGGAAACTGTCTTATGCTTCATCCCACTGCCCTCAGATTTGGTGTGCCTTGAGGAGGGCTGTGAGTGCGGGGGGCCTTGAATACCCCACGTTCAGACATATTTGAGCAAAGTTTGGTTTTCTTGAGATGCAAATTCCTGAAGCTCCTTCACCCATGATTTGCTTGAAGTCGAGTGAGTCACTGAGCCCTGCCCTGCCCAGGTTGGTGCTCAGATCTGCCTCAGCGTGGCCTTGGCCTGCCAGTGCAGTGGAGAGTCGCTGCCATTTGGGGAAGCAGAGGTAGAAACAAGGTCTTTAAAAGCCCCATCCTTGCCTCTCTGGGGTAGGCTGGTAAGTGTCTGAACCAAGTACGAAGTGTGGGCCTGGCCCAAAAGGATTTCTGCTAGTTTTGGCAGGAGCTGGGTGATTTGTGGGAAATGGATAGATGAGACCTCCACTGAACTTATAATAATAATAATAGTATGTGGGGTTTTTATGTCCCAGCTCTGACAGAAAGAGGCAGTGGGGATAAAGGCAGGTGTGTGCCTGAAACCTGCCCATCCAAGAAGGCTGTTTTGGGTGTTGTTGTTGTTGTTGTTGGGGTCCTTGTTTTGTTTTGTTCTCAGTTGGAACAAACGTGAGGTGAGTGCAGCAGGTATGTGGGCTTTCTGGAAAAGAGGGTATCTAGCATATGGGCATGGTGGCTGCTGAGTGGGATCAGTAGGCGGAGGAATCCAGAGGAAGGCAGGGATGGGAAAGGAGGGGTGGTGGAGGGGGTAGGAATGGAGATGAAGTGGCTGAAAGGGCAACAAGGGTTTGGATGGCCAGAGAGAGGGAACCAGTTGACCCTGCTTTCCCCCTCGTTCATTGCAGAATCTGTTCTCTTTTCTCTTTGCCCTTCACATGCACAGGGGAGCCTGGGTGCCTGTGCCTTCCTACCACACATTGAGAGCTTCAGGGCCTCTGGGGATGTGTGAGGGCCTCTCTCTGCTTCCCAGTGTGACTGGGAACTGGGGGGCCTCATTTGTTCCTCAGAGAAGCTCAAACTTCTGGATTCTTGAGGTCGTGTCTTTGTGAGCCCGTTCTGCTCCTCCCCTGCATGTGTCCCTGGCCCCACTAGCATGTCCCAAACTACTTATTGGCCCCTGGAGGGATCTCCACAGGACTCTATATTTAAACATCTGAAAAAGAGTGGGAAGACACAAACTGTCCCTCTGTGCAGAGGGAAATCTGGCTGAGCTGCCAGTGATGAAGCCAGCACCAGGGGAAGCTAAATGGCTGGTTTCTGAGCCCAGCAGGAACCCGCTATAGGGAGGTGAGCTGAGCACAAGTCCTAGCAAGGGGCCACGGGGCCTAGGCTGAGCCTGAGCTGGGGCACAGCTTGGCCTCTATAACTAAGAAGGTTTCTGATGCCTTTTGAGCTGCTGCCTGTGATAAATGTGCCCTGCTGCTGTGCTAGAAAACTAGGATGGATCCCTTAAGGTGCAGCATGCAATTTCATTTGATGACGCTCAGGAGGTTCTGGAGAGGAAATCTATGTTTTCCCTTTGCCTTTTCCATCTGCTTCCCCACCTTTTGCCACCGTGTGGCCTCTGGTGCCTCTGCCCATCCACACGCCTGGTCACAGCAGATGCAGGAGGAAAGGTTGAAGGCAGCTGCATGGTGCTCCCAGCGAGGTGAGAGATACGGCGGCTCCATCATGTTATCTCAGCTCCTGCTGTCGATTTGTCCCAGGTTTGGGGATCTGCAAGAGCTGTGGATTTGCTGAGCTCTTTCTAAGCATGACGTCAGCCTAGTCCCTGATCCGTGAACTTGTGATATGTAGGCCAGCAGTGTGGCTCACTTAGACTGGGTTAGGAGAGAATATCCAAGTCTTCATGGTGGCTGAGAAAGCAGAGCTTGTGTCGACAGGGAAGCAGTATCTCTTGTTGGATTGAGATTTGTGTGCTGAGAAGTTTGTCAGGTTTCTTTCTCCCCCCGCTTTTTTAACCAATTTCATAAAAGCTATTGCCTCTCCCTGCAAGGTTTTTTTTTTGCTTATAGCCTTGGACCATCACAGCTACAGTGCAACTACTTCTGCATGAACGCAAAAGGTAGCATCTTTTTCTGATTTCTTTCATTCCGAGACATCTGCACAGGGGCAGAATAAAGGTAGCTTGGGTGCTTGATTTGAGAACTGGAAACATAATGCTGCCTTTCTGGAATTTCTATCATTTATTTTTTTTTTAACATTTTCTTCTTTTTTTGGGGGGGAATAAAATACTCTTCATAGAAGAGTATGTGCCTATAACCTTAACTTCACTTAGCAGAGATTTATTTTGCATGTTGGGAACATCTCAGCTTTTCAACAGTGTTACACAAGAGAGTTAGGGAAGCGTTAGGAAAAAACCCTCCCGCTTTGATGAGATGGTTCAGAAGGGGCTGTTGGCTGACTGAGATGTTGGGAGCACTGTGGGTCACAGCCTGCTGCTCATGGGCATATGGAGCCCTCAAGAACAGGGAATCTACTTGGGTCAGACAGCTCTGTGAGTCTGCTGAGGCTTGTTGGGGACACAGCCCAAGCTGGTCTGAGCCCCTGATCTTTGCCTCTCTTTTCAGCTGCACCTTGTGTTTTATCTTCTGCGAGTTAGGATGGCTGAGAGGTCAGGGAGGGTGCGTGGGTAGGCAAGCTTTCAGTAGGGTATTGAAGCTCCAAGGAGCAAAGGGGGCTGTGGTGGCCACCAGGCGCACTGGTGGGGGACATTAAAGAAAATGCCAGGTAGTAGGTTACAGAGAAATTGGATTCTGTGCCCCTGCCCTTCAGTCCTGGCCACAGCAAATTCAGTAACTGGCTTGTGGTTGTTGTACCTGGTTGCCGGATCATGTCAGTGGGTCTTTGCACTGACCCTTAGAGCATGATTTGGCTATTTTTGAGCCATAAGAGATTGAGAACAAAAATCAAAGAGCAAGAACTCTCGAAACCACGTCCCTTCTCTTGGAAAGCTGGACATTCTCGGTGTTCGTGGTTTGATGGAGCTGTGCAATGCAGTTTCTGCCGAGCCACCCTGCTTGCCCACTGCAAGAGGCTCCTCTGAATGACTGTGTCTTTCTCACCCATACAGACTGCTCTATGGACCTGCAGTGCCTCCCAGCTCCCGTGGCCACCTCCATCCCCGTGAGCGAAGGGTTGGCCCCTCTGCCCGCCGACTCCGACGTGAAGGGTGTGCCTACCTCACTCCCCGCTGCCAGCTTGCTCCCTTCTTCAGACTGCGTGTCCCTGCCAGTGCCTGAAAGCGTGGAGGACTTCACAGATGGCGACATCATTGGGGAAGAACTGGACTCCCTCCTTGACTCCCTGGCCGAGGGCTCCCAGTACCCTCTAGTAAGAGCAGGCGCTGCATGAGTCTCTTGTGTTTTGTTCCAGATGGGCTCCTGGAGCATGAGTGCATGTGTGCTGCTGGGTGCTCTGGTCCTCTTCACTCTTGGCTGTTCCTCTGGCAAAACTTACCCACTCCTTCCTTTATTGCTGCAATGGGCTTGTATGTATCTAAAGAGGTCCTCCCTCTCCAAGCCAGCTTTGCTGTGTGGCACGTAGAGCTGCATGGAGGTGTCCCTCAAAAGGTACCCGAGATAACCCTCTCCCTCCATCACCTCCTCCCTGACTCCTGGTGTCTGAGGATTTGAAACAGTTGTGCGGGTAGAAATGAATGTGCTGCCACAGGAAAGCTGATCTCTTCTCCTGGTATTCTGTGTAGGCTGCCTTGAGCGTGAGCTCTTCAAGCAGGTCTGTAGAGATAATCTGTGTTGATACTTACGCTGGATTTTGGTTGCCTGTGTTACTCATGTACTGTAAGCCAGCTTGGGTCTGAAAGCAAAATAATGCTATCCGTGTGGGAAGCCTCTTGAGCCAACAAGCTCTTCTGAGGCTGCTGCTGTGGCCTCTGTGCTGCATGTGCTTCAGGTGCCCAGCACAGAGCTCTGCCTGGCAGACTGGCAAGCTCAGGTAGCCTGACACCTCTTCAGGGGCCTTGGCGCAGGCGATTTGCAGCACAGATAATCTGGAAGATCTATGGGAAGTTTGTGGGTAGATGTAGCTGTTGGGTATCCTTTTCTCCAGGTAATGCAGCATGTTTTTGCGTGGGAGCCTCTTGCTTCCTCTGTGCTCTCCGCACTCATTTTCTGCTCCTCATTTTTAACATGTGTTTCTCCTTCCCTTCCATGCTCCTCCAAAGTCTCTGGTTCAGAGCACCATTCCTACCAACCTGCCCACGGAGATGCCCCAGCTGATTCCGGTGTTTCCAGGGGGAACGCCGCTGCTGCCCCCAGTCGTGACAGCCAGCATCCCCGTCTCGTCCCCGCTGCCACCGGCCTCCTTCGGCCTCGTCGTGGATCCCGCCAAGCAGCTCTCCTCCTCCTCTGTCCTGGATGCCTTCGAGCCCCCGCCGGGGGGAAGTGGAGGCTCCACTCTAGATTCTCTGGATTCCCTGGATCTGCTCCCCTACACAGACTCACGGCTCGATGCCCTGGACTCCTTTGGGACTAGAGGGTCACTGGATGCCTTGGATTCCTTTGCCATTGGTAGGTGTGGGGCTAGGGGAAGATGGAACTGTTTTGTCTGTGGAGGAATGCTGAGGCTGTTCTCCTTGGGCACTGAGAAGATTGCCACACACCTTTGCCAGTGCCAAGGGCTGAGAAATGTCTTGGACAGAGCAGCTGAGTCTGTCCAGCTCGTTGGTAAGAAGGAGCTCTATGGATATGCAATTGCAGACAACCAGTTTGTGCAGGATGTAAACTCTCAGAGCAGAAGGGAACATCAAAAGTATATAATGACAAACAATGAGGTCTAATCCTGGATTGATATCCAGGGTACTTCCCTTGGCAGGATTTACTAGACCGCTAAGTGTTTTCATACTATCCCCAAATGATTCTGACCAAAGGGGCAAAATCCTGCTGAGGGTTTTACGTGATATAGAGCCTTCCAGCAGTGGTCAGAATGGCCTATGTCTGGGAGGTCTCTCCCATTTCTGGTTTCAGGGCAGTAAGTTTCCTGACATAAGAGTTACTGCACTCACATGTCACAAGGTGCCAAGCTCTACAGGGATGGAGGTTAAGGAAAAGGTTCCTTCCTGTCCCAGGAACAGGAAGGCAAGTTTCCCAGCTGAGTCATGCCCAACATTACGTGTTGCCAACAAAAATATTTTGAAAGGAGCAGAGATTGGTCAATCATCTCAAAGCAGGCTCAGATTTGCCTCAGGATTGGGCACCCTTAGAGCTGCTGCCTTGGGAATGCTGCCACTGGGCAGTGTGGAATTAGGTTCAGGGAGATTTGGAGGACATCAGGGTTCTTGAAGTCTTTCAAGACTTGGATTGCTTGGGGGAAAAAAAAAAAAAAGTTATGACATAAATAAAGCAAATGGATTTCAGTTGTTAGTTGTTTTGTAAGTAGAACAGCTTCTGGAAGTGAAGTGACCGCTTTTATTGTATGGGATTTTCTTTTTTCTCTTCCTTTGCCCAGAAGAAACCAGCCCCCAGGAGCTGCGACACCCAGCTGGCAGCCAAAAGCCATCCGCCGTGGTGAGTGAGCCGCTTCCTCACGCTGATGTCCCAAGATGCCCTGGAGCCAAGGTAGTAGTGACTTGGGAGACGTAGGTAACTTGAGCCCCTCTTCCTAACTTGCCCTAGTGAGTGTTGCTTCCTACCTCGAGGCAAGGCAAGTAAAGGCTTCCCCAGGACAGACGCTTGTTCCACCTTTTATCTGTTAGCCCAGCATATTGCCACGTAAACTTGGCTGTAGGACCAACAGGGGGTTGTGTAGGAGCAATAGAGGGTCATGGAGACCAGTGTTCTCTTTAAGATGAGGAGCTGTAAGCCAGCTTCGTGTGGCTGGTGAGAGTCTTTGCTCCTCTCTGCCGCCATCAGAAGGCTTTTCCATACAACGTGTTCTGCCCCTGTCATTTGTCTTCAGTCTGTGTGGAGAGGGCTGTTCCCTGGCCAGGCAATTTCCACCAAGAATTACTCTTCTCAGTTTTCTGTCATTCTGCTATCCCCATTATGTCACTGTAGAACAAGGTCTCTGTTCTTCTCAGTTTTATCTGCTTCATGAAGATATGAAGAACCTGATAAGCACTTCTTTTGCACTCAGGTGGGAGTAGGGTTAGATTGAGAGTCTTCAAGTGCAGAGCTGGTTGTAACAGAAGGAATGGGAAGGGAGGACCATTTTGTTCCATGACTGACAGTGGAAAATTGTTGTACGTTACTGAGAAAGAAAGGAACACTTTGAGCTTAATATCCCACGTTGTTATCCTTGAAAAAATGGCATGCAGCTCTTTCAGAGATGTAACCTCAGGTGTGTAAATTTTGATTTTGAGGATGAAAATGAGGGTAGTTGTTGGAAGGCTAGGATGGGATGTGGGATT
>JAVCKT010000353.1:0-10362 GCA_032273925.1 Rhynchotus rufescens | reverse complement strand
AAAAAAAATAAAAAAATAAAACAGATAAAATGATATAAAATAAAATAAAATGCTATACTGTTACTTCTCCCTGAATGGGCGGGGTGGGTCTCAACCTTGCAAGGGATTGACATATGCCAGTGTTTCTATAACCAGAATGCAGAAGGGAACTCTTAACCTTGTAAGGAGTTACCTCAATCCAGCATCTCAGGCTAACTAGAGTGGAGGCACACCCATTATCCAATCGGTGGAGTTGGTCAGGTGTCGATCCCAATTCCTACTCAACTCATAAATTTTAGACTCTGTCTTTTATACCTTTAGGAAAGGAATATGTGACTGTGCTGCACTCATCCTTACCAGGTGATCCTTCCAGAATCTTCAAGTGAGTTTCAAAAGATTATCGACTTGTTGCACTATCATTGAAATGGATTTCAGTTCCTTACTGGATGTTTCGCAAGTGTATCAGTTCTTTAGCCAGCTGGGTACTGTTTTCAAATTTTAGCAAAGTGAGGCAGCCCTGCCTCAACAAGACTTCTCACTTCTCAATATTCTTGTTGTGCTCAAAGTACTCAAAATTTCTCCACAGCTTTTTTACCATGTCGGCAGAATTCATGCAATTCAGTGTTGTTAATTATTTACTCACTCATCATCCAGCCGAACAAAAAGGTGGGTTTACTGCAGTGAGTCCAAAAAATCTCTACAAAGATGAAAACTGGAGACTCTCCCATGCTGAGAGATTTGGGACAGTTCAGCCCACAGAAGAGTGGGGATCTTATCAATGCATATAATTATCTGCAGGGAGGGTATAAAGAAGATTGGACCGGACTTATTCTTTCCAATGGTGTTCAGTGACAGAATGAGAGATAATGGGCACAAATTGAAACAGGAAATTTCAGAAATTGAAAAAACTTGTTTTCTGTAAGAAGACAGAGTAAGTAACTGTAAGTAGTAGAGCTCTGTAAGTAACAGAACTACAGAACAGAACAGAACAGAACAGAACAGAACAGAGTTCTGTTCTTTAAAATAACAGAGTCCTGAAACAGATTGCCAAGAAAGGTTGTGGAGTGCTGCTCTGCGGTGTTATTCAAAGTCTATCTGGACACAGTACTGGGCTGCTTGTTCTAGATAACCCTGCTTGGACAGGGAGGGTAGAGCAGATCATCTCCAGAGGTCCCTCCAAACCTCAACTATGCTCTGATTCTGGGGTAAAGCATACTATAATCACTGACATGCCTAAAACTGACTTCTCTGTTTATTCATTGATCAATCATGGTAAATGAAACAAATTTTAATTCCTCTGCAAGAAACAATGAGCATTTTTCTATATCTTTACAGCTATGACTGTAGTACCATAGAATGTTTCATTTTATTTTTCCTAATTAAGCAAAGTACATTAAGAATAGTAAGTTTAAATCACAGAATCACAGAATCACAGAATCACAGAATCATAGAATGGTTAAGGTCGGAAGGGACCTCTAGAAATCATATTCCAACCACCCTGCTCCAGTAGGGACGCCTAGAACATGTAGCACAGAGTGGCATCTAGGTGGGTTTTGAAGATCTCCAGAAAAGGAGACTCCACAACCTCCCTGGGCAGCCTGTTCCAGTGCTCTGTCACACCCACAGTAAACAAGTTCTTCCTCACATGGAGATGGAACTTCAACTTATATCCATTGCACCTTGTCCTATCACTGGCCACCACTGAGAAGAATTTGGCCCCTTCCTCCCTACATTCTCCTCTCAGGTATTTGTACATGTCGATAAGATCCCTCTCAACCTCCTTTTCTCCAGGGAAAACAGGCCAGAATCACTCAGTCTTTCCTTCTATGATAGATGCTCCTCTTCCTTAATCATCTTAGTTGCCCTCCACTGGACCATCTCTAGAAACTCCATGTCCCTCTTGCACTGGGGAGCCCAGAATTGTCCCCAGTACTCCAGATGTTGCCTCACCAGAGCTGAGTAGAGGGGCAGGATCTCCTCCCTCGTCCTGCTGGCAACACTCCTCCTGATGCAGGCCAGGATCCCATTGGCCTTCTTGCCCACCAGGGCACACTACTGGCTCATGTCAATTTGTCAACTTGGCAGCACAACTGTCTTGAGTGCCAGCCACTCCACCCAGCTTGGTATCGTCCACAAATTTGCTCAGGGTGCGCTCTGTGCCCTCGTCCAAGTAGTTAATGAACAAATTGAACAGCAGTGGGCCTAGTACTGACACCTGGAGGACACCACTGGCACAGACCTCCAACTGGACTCAGTTTCATTTGTAACCACCCTCCAAGCTCTGCCATCCAGCCAGTTCTCAACCCAACTCACTGTCCACTTGTCTAGTGCACACTTATGGAGCTTTCCTATGATGGTATCATGGGAGATGGTGACAAAGGCCTCGCTGAAGTCAAAGTAGACAACATCCATGGCTCTCCCCTCATCCAGCTGGCCAGTCATCCCATCATAGAAGGCTATCAGGTTCACAAAATTGAGTAAATTAATTAATTAAATGCTTATAAATTTTTAATTTATGAATTCACATCCTCAAGAGGAAGAAGACAGAACATTCAATTAGACAGTAGATCAGATCCTCAGCTACTATAATGCAGAAGAACTTTCCATAAATTCATATTATCTGGAAATCTTACTGTGTCATCTAAGTAGAAAAGCATCAAGAATATTTAAATTTTATTAGGATCAATTTTGAAAGGTTAAGTCTTCATCCAAACTATTATTTTTGATTTTTCAGTGAATCAGTAATGCCATGGATGGAAGAAGAATGAGTTGGCAGAGCTTATAGAATCAGAGTTCAGGAAGAAGTAAGAGGAAGAAGTCAAACTGGAGTTGAAAAGAATTCTCCGAAGTTCACAGGTGATGGATTTAATTCACTTATTTCATGAATAAAAATTGGATCTCTGGACTCTGATGAGTGGATAAAAAATGGATTTTCATCAAAATTTTCTTCCCTGTGAAGATTTTCTTCCCTGTGAAGAAGAAAATTTTCTTCCCTGTGAAGAAGAAAATTTTTGTCCCTTCCACAACTATCACGATTTGAGAATATTTTAGAAGTTCTTAAATTAACTGCTGTGTTTATAAAGAAATTAAGATGTGCTATGAGATGCTTTCCAAAAAAGTTGGGTGACAGTTTGTAAAATGTTGATTAAGTGGTTGCGACCATTGAAAGCATTTCATGTAGGTTGAGTTCAGGCAAATTGTTATTTCTCATAGTTCTGGTGAAGTTTTGCTGAATGCTGCAATTTTCATTTCTTGTTTTGAAATGGAAAATATTTCAATGCTCTTCTTAGGTGTGGCTTTTGCCAATAACAAAAAAGGGAGTTCTTTGAGGATGGAAAGTGTTTCTAGCCAAAATCTACAAGCTATGTTTCCCTAAAGAGACACAATTAGAAAAAAATGTTCTTTTAAATGTTAAAGATGTGGCATAAGTTATGGATTTGTTTCATAAACCACATTTTCAGTAAACAAATCTACTTTTTTCATATTAATTTCACAATCATTTTTCTAGCTTGAGCAAACCGAGAAAAAAAATCTCAGTGAATAGTTTAATGATCAGATTTTTGATAATTGAATCAAGATGTGGAGTTACTTTTAATACAGATACAGCTATTTTTCTTAATAAACTCATTTTTCTAGTGCTTGTAAGTAGAAGAAAAAAAAAAAGAGAGAAATTCCAGCTACATTAACCACTGTTAAGCAGTTGCTAATGTTAAGAATAATTTTTAGATGCTTGTTTTCTGGATGGCTACTGGAGATCTAGAGTATTACAGAGATTACCATTACAAAATCTGAAATTACCTAATCTCAGTCTTGCTCAACCTTCACACCAAAGAACCAAACCTTTGAGGGACATTTGTGTTTGACTTGACTCCTAGACAAATGCTACCAGCTTTACTTGCAGTTTATCATCATCATTGTGTGTATAGAACTGTTTTGAAATTAATAAGTTAAAAATCAGCATATGCAAAAGTGTAAAGCAAAATATTTAAATAAACATACTTGGCTATAATTATTGTATGTTGCAAAGGAGAATATTGTCTGTCACAATCTGTTTATGAAAGTGTGGTTATAAGTATATTTAGAAATTGTATAGCACAAGTGAGAGAAATAATTAGCAAGAAGGAAGCACATAATTTTAATTAAAACTTCTTATGCTTACATTGAATCAGAAATAAAATATCATAAAATAAGGAGAAGAGAAACAGCATTCCTCAAGGCAGAAATAGAAAAAAAAAAAAAAGAGAAGAAAAAAAAGAAAGCAAGCCAAAAAATACTGTTCATTCCATTAGCAATTTTCCCCATTTTCTTTTTTACCCTCTGGATTTACTTTATTTCTCAATACTTGTCAGTGAAGATTTAGGCTTATATGTGTCAGATGAAACAAAGGACTTTCTTACTCCTACATGGCCCGTTTTTATATTTGTTAGATGAAGAATACAGTCAGTGCTGAAGAGAACATGGATATTCCTAGAGTTGACAAAATAACAAAAGAAGATGTGAGTTTCAATATAAAACTCCATGGTAGGGGGCTAAGGATTAATCCTTATTCCTACTTACTTTGCTCATAACCAAGACATGTGAGGAACTGATCTGCAAAGGTACCAAGTCCATGCAACTTCATCTTGTTCTTTTTAGCAAAAATGAAATCTTGTACAAAACTACTTTTAAAGTAAATAGATATGCTGAGTGGTTGGACTTTCTTCAGGAAGCTGTGGTCTGATCCTGAAGCAAATAGTTTTATTAATTTTGCTTCTCTAGAAGAGTTTGACCTTGAAAAATTTAATTGTGGTTTATGCAGAGCCTATGTTCTGAAACAATATATACTTTTTAGAGTGCTTATTCAGTTCTTCTGAAACTCATTATTAAAAATCATATAAAAGATGTCATTGGGCCTGTTCTCAAAATCTGTAGTTTATAAGGACAACAGTAGCAGTTGTGACTAAAAACTAAAAAAGGGCTGCTGGCAGCAGCCCTAAATGCTGCCTGCTTCTCTCACAGGACCACTGTGAATATAGAATCAATTGCAAAACACATGATATTTACATAAATGAAACTATCTGTTCAAAGTATTTATTTTTGCCAGTAGAGAATATTTATAACTTTGGTTTCAGTGTCCACATCTTTTAGACTTCTATATGCTTCCCCAGCACAATTAGATCACAGTAGGTATTTCCTGGGAAAATCTTTTAAACAAGTAGAAGAAAAAACAAGAAAAACAAAAAAAAAGAATCCTTGCATATCAACCAAGTCTTTTCATCTGTTGTGGTGATGCTGTAGTATTATGATAACTATGGTGTTATAAGTCCAATGGGGAGAAAAGCTGGAGTAGTGATTGTAAACCAATCTTTAGAAACCAATTAAGCGAATGTCGTCAAACTGAAGAGGCCCCAATCTAAAGGGAGAACTAACTGTTTTATTTCAAAGTTCCAGCTTAGGGTAGGGCCCCTGTAATACCTTCAGCTCTTGTTGAAATAACCTACTTATAAAATGCCAGGATTGTTTTGTTTCTCTTTTTAGTTTTGTTTCACTAATATTTTATTTTAGTCAAAATTTTATTTGGCTATCATGACTCGTGTGTGTTTAATTTTTCCAGCGCTGTAGATATAAACTTTCTCCCAGCTAATATCACAAAATGTAACAAGGAGTTAAGTTGGAGTCACAAAGTCTGCAGTTTGTAACTTGACATCCTGTCTTTGCAGAGTCCACTCTGCAGCTGACACAAAGCTCTATTTAATGTGCTGCCAGTCACTCCAAGACAAGTACGGTACCGTAAATCCTTGAGTAATCTTTCAAAATGATTTTGCTTATATACTTTTCCATTTCATCTGGTTTTCCCTCACCATACAGTGAAGCGTAAATCCAAACAGAATTGCCAGCACTGGCTTCCAAAAAATTAGGTATCCCTTGTTGCTTTCATCATCTCTCTGAGTTGTTCTAGATGAAATCAACTATTTAAGAGCTTTTTAAAGCTCCAAATAATCAGAAATGTACTGTAAGCCCCATTTGACCACGTTTGAAGGGTATATTCAATTGCAATTCACAAATATTCACACAAGAATGTAACTCTTGGTAATAAGATCAGCAACTCAAAGGATTTGGATTATCTGGCTAAACTTACTGAACTTTTCTCATATATTGCTCTCCTCAACTAACTTTTACCTGTGACTCAACTGTTTCAGAACCTGCAAGTGTTGTTCCATTTGACTTGGTCTGATCAGCTCATGTCTCCTTGTGATTTGTCGTCCACAATTTTGTGTCCCAGTCATAATATCTTTGACATCATTTTTTCACTTTCTTCTTTTCTCAGCTGTTCTCTGACTTCTAGCTATCCCTGCAGGTAGCCCTGCATTCGTTTCCTGTTTTTGCAGTGATATAGGTGAGGCTTTTCTTCTAATAACATTGTCTAAAGGTCATCATCATCATTATCATCATTAATTGCAGTATTATGTTATCATTAATTGCAGTATCATTATGCAGTGTTATCCTGAGGCTCATGATCTCAGCAAGAACCAAACATCTGGAATTGCTGTCACTAAACCACATTTTCTTCACTGTGTACTCATTGTCCTGCTCCTCAGTTCCATATTTGTCCTAGATGAACAAATCTTATCCCGTGTAATTGGATGCTGCACTAGTAGGCTGAGTTGCATTTTGCTATTCTTCAAACCCTTTCGTTCATTCTGCTACCTTCTTTTTCCTGCCAGTATCACGTCTCCTTTCTCTGTCTCACTGTTTCCTGTACATCCACTCTAACCTTCTCCCTCTTTTCCTTTCCTGCTGGCCCTTTAGAGTACAAGACCACATAGAGCAGTTTATTTTTCTCTGCCATAGGAAAAAAAAGAAAAAAACAGAAGAACTCTTGACCCTACTTAATTCTGCAAAATTTGACCTTATTCTCATCAGTCAGGTTACTAAAAATAATGTTTATAAGTGCCATCAAAGATATTTTTTCCATCATATTCTTTTTGAAACCTATATCTTTATCTTGAATGCAATTGAATTTACTCATACGTAATTCCCTAAATATTCCCCAATCCAAAATTCTGCAACAGTACATATTTATTAATTTATCATCTTGACACAGTTAGCTCATTTTCTAATTCTTGAAAATGTAAATTCTCTTTACTAGATCTTTGTACTATTTTTTAATTTCTTTTTGATTGCTCTTTCATTCTTAAATTGTCTTTAACCCCTCCTCCACCTTTCTGCAAGTTCCATAGGGCACCTTTGGTTTCATCTATACTCTACCTCAAACCAGGACCCAAGCCTCTGTAATAAGGCTTGCTCTTTATGTCTCTTTATCCTAAATGATTAAGATCTTATAGGTTATAGTCTAGTGAGGAACACGAACAATGGAAAAGCAATAGATATGGGAACTGATCTGGATACTTGTATTTCTTCTTACACTGCGGGTCTTATCTGTAAACAGTCTAAAAACAGCTAAGCAATCTCTGTTTTTTTTCCTTCTGATCGAAGTAAATCTTATCCTATCTTTCTAGTATCTTTTCTCAGCTCTGGGTCCACCCAGCTGAGGATGAAATAGTAACAGCAAGCTTCCAGGATTGTCTTAGAACTTTCCCACATAGCCCCTCTTCAGGAGCAAGAGATATTCATTTACTCCGTGAGAAGGGCATTTGATGCAGTCGATGCTAGAATGCACAATGAGACATAATCCCAATGAGTTACTTTCTGGTAACTATCACAAATACCAAGAAGATGTTTTCCCACAGATACTTTTCTGTCCATACATTCAAAATTCCCTTAAAAAATCTAGTCAGAAGTGCTGGGATGCAAGCATTAAGACATGCGAAGGTTCATACTTGGAATGGGAACCATAGAGCACACAGTGGAGTTCCTTGATTATTTATAATGGGTACATTAAATCATAGAAGGATATAATGGATGCGTCATTCTCTCTCTCTTATTGTCTTCAGTCATCCCTCTCAGTACTGCATGTTTCGTTCTGTAATACCTTTCTGTGAACATTTCTATCACCTCTATTTTATCATGAATTTTAATCCAATATTTGTTTTGAACACTGGATGATTGTATCATTTTTCAAAATGTTCTATAGAGTGCTGTTATTTTTTACCATTTGTTAAGAATTTGTTAAAAGTCAACACTTGATTTTGGGTAGACAATTTCCTCAAGATATTTTTTATTTTAAAATAATCATGTTCAAGTTCTTTACTATGTTAGTCTGCATAATCCTCTGTAAAGTGATTCAGTATTGAGTATACTCGACAGCATTCAGCATCTTTAGATTTCTCTACATAATTATACTTTTCCAGGATGCCTGCAGAGAAAAAAAATGCATCCATGTTACCTCATTGTTTTCTTATGAATTGTCAGCTGTATGTTTCCACCCACTGTCTCATATTGTAGGGGGCTTATAAATCCTCAATGGTATGAAAACTCTTTCTCTTCTCTGTTTGTACAATGCCTAGCACATAGGAGCATGGCAACATCCTCCAAATAGTAGTAGTAATGACAGTAGTAATGACAGTAGTAATGACAACAGCAAAAGTACTGACAGTGTTGCTTCTGGTGTTTTCACTGATTGTTGACTGTGCGTATAAGCAAATAAAGAACTTTTGCAGGTGGAATCTGTAGACTGGGTGTTCCTGTCAGAAGTCAGAATTTAACTGGTGTATTTTTGTCTGTGACTCAAAGAGCAGTGAGATTCTACAGTAAGAGGTAGTAGTATTGGTGCTGAAGTGATAGGACTTCGTCAGTGAAAGTGTCAGCAAATTTTCCATTTCTAGGTGCTTTCATGACACACATTGCAGTGAAGCTTATCTATAATGACTAGGCAAATTTGTATACGTAAGTGCAAGAAGGTGAACATTTGATTTGGCATAAAAAATGCTTTGGGACCATCATGCCATGCATCATTCCTTCAAAAAGGGGATTGTACCTTACAAGTTTGCAATCTAAAGGGTTGAGGTATTTCTCTTCCATGTGGCAGAGAAATATCAGCTCATTCCTAGTCAAAAATGCTATGCAGGAGTAACAATTCTCCTCCTCTCCTTTTCTCTCTCTTCTTTGTTCTTGGTTTTTTTTTTTCACTCTTTAAAGAGGATTACAACTGTTCAGTGACAATACTGAGCAATGCTCATGGATGAGTTGATAGCAAGTAAAGTTTTGATGTTTAACAATCTTATTGAGCTTAAACCATTACGTTATTAAAAAAGTACAGTCTCAGTGTTCCAGTGACATACAAAGTAGTTACTTGTAGCATCCCCAGATACTGAACATGAAATTTTAGCAGTTTTCTTCTTGTAGAGATATTTTTTCTGATACTCTTTTATATAAGAGGCAATATATATATATATTTATTTGCATTACGATCCCAAACTTATGATAATAAAACTTGTATTTTGTTTCTAATGTGCTATCATATATAACAAATCTTACACATCATTTATGATTTTCATATAACTCCAATATAAAGTTGTTCATGAAGTTATTCATTCACTGAAAGCTTGCTTTATTCTCTTTATCAGCGTTCACTAAAATAGTTCTTTCCAGGATTTTGTGTTCTATTTTGGTTCCTCTTCTATTTAGATTTTAAATCTTTTATACTCTTTCAATATGTAGTAAGCTTTGTGTAAAATCATTTCTCTTTAAATTTGTATTATTACTATGTGGTAAAGCTAACATGAAATGCATAGAAACATAGAGCTTTTAATTAGATAACACGTTAAACTTATTCAAATATAAGGATGCATGCCAGTATTAAATATTTATTTTACAGAGTTTATTTATTCTTTCATAAGTAGTCAGTGCATCAGTTTTATGTACTTCAGGAGCATACAGTAGGAAAAGAACCTCAAAAAGAGTGCATTTTAAACAATTAAAAATAAAAGACTTTGCTTGTCCAGCTCTTTATGTGAACCCAAATTAGCATTCCATGTTCGTCTTGAGCTTGGATAGATTTGAAGCCTTTCATGTCTAAAACTGCATGATCAAGGGCAAAATCTTTTTCTAGCACTGGAATCTGGAGAGGAAAAAAAGACATGCACACATGGTTTTATCACTATGTGTTTCACTGCAGAGTCTATGAAAAAAAAAAGCTCTATTTTGTTTTATTTAATTAACAGTGCCCCCTTTTGATTTTTTTTCAAACAAAAATGAAATCTCATCTAATGTTTAGAGACCTGTGGTATGTAGTTTTTTTGCCACAATGCTAGCTTTAATCATACTTTAAACAGACAGTTTATGACAGTTCCTATGTAAAGTAATTTGGTATTTTTATCACCAGTTCTACTGCAAAGACATTGCTTGGGTGAAAATTTATACCTGAATATCTTTCTTTATGAAACATTATCTTAGTTTGCTGCCAGTTGTCATATAGAGGACTTCCTGAATAACAAAATTGCA
>JAVCKT010000347.1:0-11656 GCA_032273925.1 Rhynchotus rufescens | reverse complement strand
AAAAAAACAAAAACAAACAAACAAACAAAAAAAAAAACCCAAAACTGAAAGGAATATGGTGTGGATACTGGGACCTCAGCAACAGTTGTTTGTGTAGCTGTTCAAATTTCATCACGCTGCTTTCTAATGTAAACACATCCTCACATATCTCTACATCACCCTACTCTGTGCAATCAATATATTTTGAAAACTCAGCTGCCCAGAATATTCAGCAATGTCAACAAAGTTCTGAAAGAGATATTTGATGATAATAGTGGATACGTTGAACTATTGCTATGGAACTATATGAGTTCAATGGCAAGCCTTAGACAGACTGCTTTGAGAACAGTGAGAGCCAGCCTCAATCCAGAAGAACTCCTTGCTGGACAAAAACTATCTTGGGAAGAACCTTCTTTGGAGTCAATCAGAAATTATAGTTTATCTGCAGGCTAAATAGTTATCGCATCAATAAATGAAACTTAGTTTTTCTGCTAGCTTCTAGCATCTAGAGGATGTAAAATTTTCTTCTAGATTATTTTGAGGCTCTTGGTTTTTACATAAAAAAGAGGATGAAAGGTTAGGGAAGTCTTGGAAACTTAGGAAAAAAAAAAAAGAAAAACAAAATTTCATCCCTAAGATACCTTAAAGTCATGATTTCCCTAATCTTTCAGTGGCATGTATGTCATGTATTGCTGGACTCTTTTTATTTCTTAGGAGACTGGATTATGTATTCCAGCTGATACAGTATCTGGTCATTTCTGCAGCTCATCTCTAGATGAACTGGGCACTAATACTAAGCAAACTGCATACACAATAGCTTAGAAAGACACAGATGGAAATTATGAGCAAATAGATACTGTGAGAAATGTGTGGTATGAGCCAGACAGAAATTAGAGCATTTAGTGGGACTGATATATCTTGCTTAACATACAGGTAAACACTACAATTTTTTTCTAAGTGCCCTTTCCCCAAGGATAATGAACTTGTTATTGCTTTATAGAGGAAATTTTAGTACTCATGCTCTCTTTTTTTAGTTCTCCACTTGATTCTCAGGGTGCTGGTCAAGATGGCAGCCTTTGCAGACACGAATGACGGAAGAGCACAGTAGGGATGTAATGAAGTGGATTCTTCAGCATGCAACAATAACAGATTTTCATACTAGTCCTGCCAAGGGCTCTCACCATGAATGACGTGCACAACATTAACTCGTATTCCTAGGAAGGTGAAAGCTAAATTCCTTTGAACGTGCTGCTGGAAACAGGACGACAGAGATATGCTCAGGGCTTGCCATTGTGCTCATTAATAATGACATGCCCATTATTATCTTCAAATGCCCCTTTCAGAACTTTGCTGATCCCTTTGAATATTCTGGGTAGCTGAGTTTTCAAAACATATTCATTCCCAGTAGAGCTCTATGCTCTGTTGATTGGCTGCCTCCTTTCCTGATCACGCTGTGAACTTTAGTGGATGAAATTTTATACATAATCATGCTGCATTCTTTGCTGATTGAGCCGCCTATTATCACTGTTTATATAGCTATTACATTCTGCGCTTGCCAGTCCAGTTTCAAGCTTGTTTTTCCCCAATATATTATGCAAAATAAACTGAGCAGGAATTACAGTATTTCCAACCTGCTGTGTCTTCAGAATCTAAGATAGCAAAATGCTTAGGTTTTCTTTCAAATAGTGGGAAAAACGCTTCTCCAAAGATTGAAGCTGCTGGTTATGGAAAGCTTGTGCCACTTACTATATGCAAAGTAGCAAGATTTACAAAGAAACTGATTGCATCTTTATTTGCTTTATCAAAGAATCTAAAAACATAGCTGAAACTATAGAAAATGCACTTTAGTGGTCTTAAAACAAATGATATCCCCAACAGATTTGTCTACTGTTTAGCACATAAGCTCAGGCTGCTGAAGCAAAAAGCATCTGGAATTTCTACTGCTAAAATATGCACCTTAATAAGGAAAAGATTCAAAAGTTCAATGCCTGAATTGTACAGCTTGGTCAGCGGAGTTTTGCAGCTGAACAAGCGTTGTCTGTGCAGCTGGTTTTGCCAAAAATAAATAAATAAGGGGAGTGAATAAACTGGAGCTGAAAAATATGAATCTTCCTTCCCTAATAATAAAATATGCAAAAATGATAGTAAACTCTCTCCATTTATTAAATTAAATTATGCATCTCAATCAGCAAAGTGTGCAACAACTGCACTCAAGAAGGGCGTCACTAAATCAGGGGAAGATACAGCCCAATCAGGAAAATTTAACAACTTGATCATTAAATTAGGCAACACTACTAGAACCAAGGTAAATAAAAAGGAGCAGATAAACTGTGCAGCCTGATCTTTGCAGGCTGAGATAGAGAAGGAGACAGACACCATTGGACAATAAATAGGTCAGTCTCCCTGGGGAGAGACTCCCTAGGGACTGGACCTTTAGGTGATGTGAATGATTATGACTTTAATGAAGTCACTGGAGCTATATCTCTTCTATGCTTAACATCTGGTACAACGATTTTGTTGTGATTCTATCTTCATATCATATTAGTTTCTCTGTATACTGGATTTCATTGCTACTACTTGCTTACCCCCATAGGGATCCTACTGTGATAGGCAATGTAGAGATAAGGAGGATACTGAGGTTTGATTTCTTCTCATGTAAAAGCGTTCTTTTGTGCCGTTCCCCAAATTATCTTGTTTCAGTAAAAAATATGGCCTTGACACACAAAGTTCTAAGTAGAAATCCTTCACCTGTGCTGTGCAAAACATCAATATTCATGTTAGAGGACTTCCACCAACCTCAAAAGAGAGGAATCCATAGGGCAGAATGGTGTGGGTGTTACAAATGGCTAAAAGTGGCTAAAAGATGTAAATGGAAAGAATGTGTTCATATTGAATACAAAGACAAAAAGCAGCAGATCTTTAGCTGATATGGTGATTTCTGGAAATCAACAGTAAATTTGCTATTGATTTGAGTGGGTGAAGGGGCAGTCAAGGCAGGCCGTATAGGTCCTGATAATATTTTTACAGTCTTTCTAATCAGACAGGTGCTGCTGGACTGTGTATCTAAATTGTGCTATGGAGGGTCTGCAGATGTGGTAAGAAAAAGAAAATTGTAAAAATAGATGTTATCAGTCCTTGTGTAACAAAAATGGCATACAAGCAGTATTGTCAATAGATATCAACTAATTTCTGTGATTTGTCTGACCTGTTTGTAATGGCTGGAAAGTGAACATGTTCCTGCATTGTAAGAAGCAGCCACTGTCCTGGAGATTTTTTTGTTTACTACATAAATCGTATCAAAAGGACAGGGAAAGAGTTCAGGGAGGGGGACTGAGTATGTGATGGAAGTGAGGAGCAGCTGGAAGTCAGGATCAAATCCAGTGAACTGTATTGTCCTTACCCTGTCACAAACTTTCATACCTGTGTGATAGGACTCACCAGACCACCTTCAGTAATATATGTCAATTTTTATTTGTCACTTGTACTGATCTGTATCTTGTGCTTTCGGAAAGACTAGGACCCAGAGGATGCATTCAGGTCCTTTGGGGGCCTTGTATTAGTTTTTCTAGCCTGTGTCACCCTGTTACTTTTATTATCTTTACCTATATCCACTAGGCAAGGGAATTCTGAAATCAAGCCTACATTTTCCTTATGTTTATATGCTTAGTCCAATCCTAAGGGAAACTGCCACTAATACAGTGTATGGAGGAACTGAAGTTATTGAGCATTACAGGTGTTTATTTAACCTTGGCATACATAGGAAAGCTATAATGATTTGTTTTGTACCTGAAGCCCCAAAGAGGATTATGCTGCCCATCTACTGTCTGTATGTGAGGTGTTTGAACAACACAACTTAAAAGCCACAACCAATTTCTGTGCTTCATCAGGATCAAACATTTTCATTAAAATACTAGCTTTTAAACATTAACATTAGTCTGAAATAATTATAAAATAATGCTCCCTGTGGCCACTATGTCCTTAAGCAAGACAAGGTAATTTCAGGTCTTAGTGTTCTCAGTACTGTTATTCCAGCTTTCTTCTTTAGCAATTCTTTTCAATAAATTTAATGCTCTTGAAAATCAGATATTAATTAAAACAACAAGGCAGGTGCTATGAAGGACTGAAAGATGAACATGCATAAATATGCACATGGACATACACAGCAGTGTTTGGACACAAAATGTCCATGCACATGCAAGCAGGCCCTCACAGGACTTTGTAAGCTCAATATTCTCATTGCATACCACATTTTATAGCTCACAGGGCCAAAGAAGAAATGTACATGTGGTTTAAGTTCACTTGTCCCAGCTTGGCAGATATCTGAAGGAAACATAGTTTCAGGAGCTGACAGAGATCTGTTTCACAGGAGTTTAATAGCGCTTGGAGAAGTGAAATGTCCTTTTTCCTTCCGCCTGATTCCCATGATGAATTACCATTTTATAACTAGGCAATTCTAGAAATGGAGAGTTCTAACTATCTAACGTATTAATCTGGGAGATCACATCAGTCTAAATGTTCCAGGTCATAGAGTTGGATGAAGTTCAAAGCAAATCTGATCCAATTCACTGTTGGGCATCTGTGGAGTCAAGATGAAGAGCAAAGTAGGTGAGAGTGGAGGCACAGCTTGTCAAGCAAACTATAAGCCAGACACAAGATGCAGACTTGATGAATTTACTAATTCCCAGAGTGTCTAAAGTATCTGGAATATATAACACCTCTGGGGAAGGGTTTTATATCTTCCAAGGATGACTGTAAAATGTGAGAAACTGGTTCACTAAACATTCAGGCATGTGCTTCAGAGCCACCCGTTTCAGTAAGGCCTGGCACTGGAGCTTAGTTTTTATTGAAGAAGTCAGTGGCTATGAGGCACACATCTGCATACTTTGCTGGAATACTTGAAGAGCAACCATGTTCCTAGAATGACTCATATACAAGCTCAGAACCCCCTAAACTGACTCTGTAAACTCTATAAAACATACACACAAACAGGCATATTTCAACACACTGTAAAGACTTGAAAATTAAGGCTCAGGAAATGAAAGAGCTTGTTTGTGATGGAGGATAATGGATGAAGAGAGAAAACACATATGCCATGTTGCTTTCTAATCTGGAATGATTCCTGAAGGCATATTTGGCCTTTACTTAATGATGCAACTGATATAATATTTGGAAGTTTATTTATTTGAGGATATAATTATTCAATTTCTAAAGTGCCTCACTGGTCATTGGGCATATAGAGGATTGGGAAGAATTTTACCCTATTTTAGAGGGGAGAAGGGAGCCATTTATATGTACATTTTAGGAAGGACACACCAAAAAAGTAAAATATTTCAATATACGAAACTTTCCTCAGCTGTTGGGTTTTATACCTTAAGAAAAATTTTTAAGTCTTTCTCAGGCTGGTTATCAATTTTGGAAACATCCTGCATTGTAGATTTTTTGTCTCCTGTCTCACTTGATTGAGTCATTTGTGGCCATTAATGAATCAAAGAGCCACATCACAATTTTATGAGAGTTTGGCTAGAGGGTGTATTCCATCTAGCCAAATTGAGATGTTTACATATGAGGTGGTCAGTTCAGAACTCCTTTGAAGTTAGTGGAGAGAAAGAATCACATTTATATCATGTAAATATATAAAATGGATAAGAATAGTACTCTACTTTAAACTGATTTCTTTAAGCAAACAACTGATATCAGCCTTCACTGGAATGGGTCAGAACTAGTTTTGCAGTGAAAACTATTCAGGAAAAATACAAACCAACTGTGATCTCCTTAAACAAAGCAAAATAAAAACATAGGTTCCCTTTAATATAAAGGAAAATTTCTTACCTTAGGGGAAAGCTGTTAGTAATGTTTTGACCAGCTATGTTGCTTATCACCTAATTGATGAGGTTATATACTGATATTTCAGGAGTGCATATTTCATATTGGAAGAATTTCATATTGGAAAATGTTTTAGGCTTTTTTTTTTTCTTTTTTTCCCTGAGTAATAAACAACCACTGAATTTGCTGGCAATTAAATACTTTTTAAAAACAAGCATTTGTTTTCATTGTTCTCCTGAATCCACTTTTCTACTACTTAGGTATGCAACAGTGTTGATAGACTTTGTAGAAAATAATTTATCTGAACATGTAATTAAACATTAGCTTTCTGAGTCCCCACAAGGGGGCTGAATCCTGGTTGTTCAGACACATTTTGGAGTACTAATTTTTTAGTACTTAAGTTTGCAACTTAATAATATCCTTTTAGCATAATGTGTGTACAATTTCAAGAATGTTCTTAGCATTCATGTATTGTACATTAAGAAGGCCATTTCTAAAGTAGATACTCTTTTGGACAGTAATTTATTATTACAGTACCTCAGAAGCTGTTTCTCAGAAGTACACAGCAATTTTAACAATGAATAATTTTTCATATTAATTCTTGTTTGACCATGTCCCTTCCAGTATGAAGAAGTATAATTATTTTTTCATGTGACCTAACCTCAAACTATCTTTCTAAAATATTACTTTTAAAAGTGTGCATGCAATTTCTTTAAAATATATTGTTAAGATGTTTCTTTAATGAGAATCTGCATACAGAATTTATACTGTATGTTACTATCATTATATATCTAATTGGACAAGTGCAAGGAAATGGAAAATGGAATTTTTCTGTAAGCTGACAAAAAGCGTGTCTGTTTCCAGGTGTAAAGTATTTAACTGTATTAATCTGCAGCTGTGTAATTGTATTGCTGAACCTAACAGATAATGTTGCAGTCATTGATAATTAATCTTGCAATTTAATTCTAAATCTCTGTATTTACTATTCCATTTCTTTTTCTATTTGGCATGTTATATTTCCTCTTCAGAACTGTCTTGATGTAAGTAGTACTTTTCACATAAGTGCTCTACTCTGGAGTACAAAGAATAATATTCAGTAGTATCATAAAATGCTAAGGACAGGATTTATCTCACCTACCTTTAGTTTTCTAAAAGCTAGATTTGGCCTAAGCCAGATTGCTGGACTTGTTTTCAGTGGAGAGAAATGGGGCACCCTCTCAGACTGATTTGTCTTGCCTGTGTCAGACATCTGGGTTAAGTTGGGACAAATCACTCTTTGGAGTTGTCTGTTTTCTCTATTGACTGCTGAGAGACCCTAGGTGATTATTTTACACCATTCACCTTTCCGACAGAGAAGGTTAGTTGAGATGAATCCTATCTCTAATTGTGGAAACCCAGATGGCAGGGAGAAAAAAAAACAACATGCAAGATGAAGCAGGAGGAACAAAACAACAGCTAAAATATATGTGACGATTATTGCATTTATCCAAGAAGGAGCAGACAAAAACTGTGTTTAAGACTAGTGTGTAATGTTCTGCACTAGTCATGTCAAAACCACGGAGAAGAAAAGAGTGCTCTTTGTGTGTGGATATGTGGGAAGGGTCCGAACAGTTTAACACATGCTTATGCTTCCAAAATATATTTTGGATTGGACTCAAATTAAATTTAGTCAGGCCCGAACACCTGTTAAAGGCTGTGATGACACTGCCATATGGCAGGTCAGTTGCTGCACACGTGCAGACACAAATAGGCTTATCTGGTCAGCTCAAGTAATAATAGCCCAGACATCTCTCCAGGATCCAGCACATGCTTTTACACAGGAAATCCAGGAGATTCATGGCTATTCTGTGCTGAGTTTACTAGCCTAGACATTTCTTGAAGCCTATGATCTAGTCACGTTTTATAATATGGAAAATCCAGAGGGCTGCTGCTTACTGCCAAGACTCTCTGATGCAAAAAAACCACCTACTCCTCCACTTCTCCTCTAGCATGAAACCAAGTACTGCAATGTGGTACTCAGGGTAATCTCACTTGCATGCTCACAAGGCTTAGAATGGAAGAACAAGTACATCATGATTAGTGGATGTTTGGTTCTCCTTTGTACTATGTCTGGTTTTTTAATAAGCACAAAGGGAATAGAGTAGAATTCCACACTCCGTCTCTGGATGACCATGCAAGGCATTGTAGGGCAATCTGAAAGAATTAAGAGCTTGGCTTTTTCAGAAAAGGATCATGTTCAACAATGTTTGGTTTTGAGAAAAAATAAGATCACTAATAAATCTTGTTTTTCTTAGATCATGATTAAGTGCAAGCACAATAATAAAACTGCTTAAATATAGAGAGATTATTTAAAACCAGTTAATTCAGGATTTAGAAGTCATTTGCATTTCACAGACTTAAAAAAGCCCCAAAGACAGTCCTAATCTGGGGGATACTTTTATTGGTATTTTTATTAAGCTCTAAGAAAATGCTGTATTTCAAAGACAAATTAAGCTGTAGTGAAATTTGTTTACAACAGAATAATTTCAGTAGTTTTGCCTTCAACATATGGATATTAAAACAATCAAACAAACCTTATATCAGCAATAATACATTTTTTTTTCTTTTGCAAAAAACAAAAACCATTTAAGACGTTTTTGACACAAGAATTTCACCCAAAGGATGTTCAGCCATTGCTAACAGTTGTGAATGGACACAAATGACTATCTATAATACTTGAGATCCTGTTGCTCTAGGGTTGCTTGAACTGGCATCGACTGCTGTGTGTGATTCTAACACTCCAATGATGTGCATTACAGGCATTTTACTGCTAATTTCTGTGCTAAGTTCAATAGTAAAACATTGGTTCCATTAAAACCAAGGGAAGATGTGCCACTCACTCATGTTGCCTTCATTCTTCGCAGCAGATTCTTATCTGCTTTCAATTTGTAGCTCCCTTACTTGCACTACAGAGTTGAAATCCATGTAATTTCTTCTAGTTTGCTGAGGATTGGACCATTTGGGAGTCATTCATAAGGCCAAATGCAGACTTCTCCATCTGAGCTGAAAATATGTACTCCCTGTTGTTAGTGGACAGAAAGAGAAACTCTTTGGTCACAGTCCATCTCACCCTGAAGTAATTGTCTAAAATTGGTCAGATGAACCACAGCCTAAATTGCCTATTTATTTTTTTTGATGCTAAAAGGCCCTAGGGTGACTGGCTCAGTGTTTGTTTATTTAATTTCCAAAAACTAAAATTACATCATACACTTCCTACTAATTCTGCATCTCTTCCAACTGGTCTCCTGTTTCAGCCTGGTTTTGACTGTGCCAAACCTTGTTCAGAAGAGATTGAAAGTTGCTCTGCGTTGGTTGTTCATGTTTAACACAGTATCGATATCTGAACACAGGTTAGGTTTCTTGTTCCAGAAAATCTTGTTATTGGAACTGGTTGATTCAGGTTGACTCAGACTCAGTTTTACTTCACAGACCTAAATCTTTTCCTTAAAAAGGATAAGAAGGAAAAATGAACCTCTGTGGAGGAGGGTTCCTTGTACATCTGCCAACTGTTAAAAATATTCTGTATTTGTATTATCTAGGAGAGCAGTATGAAGGAAATGCCTCTATATGAGCCAAACAGCTGGTGCACTTAATGGCAGCACCATCCACCTTTCAGGAATACCTGTTTGGGACTAGCTATAGTTTGAACCCGCAGACTCTATTCGCATTAGCAGCTGGAATACATCTGCTGACCTGGAATATATCTTCTGGTTTAATTTCATATAAAAGGAATACAGCTTGCATGCTGCAAGACTGCTATGTAATGCAAAGCAAGGCATGGTAAATGAGGACAATTGGGAAATTTGCTTCAGAAGCACACTTCTGGTGCAAAGTAAAACACTAATGTAGATGCATCCACTAATAAGTGTGATTAGGGCTTATTACCATACAAGCTGTGCGCAGTTACCTGCAGTCAAGAAGACATATTTTGCAGCCGTAATTTAACAATGTAAAGGCCATAACCTTAATGGTGAAATGTTTTCTTATTCATTTCTCTATCCACAGTAAAAAGTACATTTATGTAATATGGACTGTTTGTCTCTCGAAGTTATGTTATTGTCAGGAGACAAATCCTTTTTGTTAAGAAATCTGATTACATGTTTGAGTTATTGACCTTTTTTTTTTTTCACTTTTTTTTTTTTTTTAAGAAGATGCTCATTAAGATCTTTTGTCTGCAAAACAAGTATGTTTTCCTATGCCATAGAGCAACCAAATTCTAATTGCTGGCTTCATTATATGGAAAAGTAGAAGTGTAACAATCAAGAGCCTTATTACACATACATAATTGAGTTTCATTGCAACTTATGAAAACATAAACCGTCTTAAACACACTTGCAGAAAACGTCGCATCATCAAATCAACACTTTTATTATACAAAAGTAATTGTGTTTAAAGACACCAAACATATGTTACATATACAAGACAAAAATCACAACAAAACAGAACTCTAATATCATTCAGAAGTCCTTTTTTCAAGAAATGGTTTCGTTTCACTTTTTAAATTAATATAATGTAAAATTAAGGTAGGTGGAACTAATAACAGCAAAACATACTTCACTCTTAATTGGACAAAGTCACCTCAAATAGGACTCATTTGATAGAGAAGGTAGGATTCATTCAGAAGACTCTAAGTTAGACATTTGCAGATGGGTTTATTACCTAATCTTGCAGTCCATTTTAGCCGATGGAAATGAACACTTCTGAGCATCATTTATCTCATTCTAAACCAGTTTTCAAAAAGTGGGAAGAGAAGTAACCATCTAAAATAACTGTTTCTCTCTGGGCAATTACATATAGATATCTGCATTGTAAAAGTCTCAGACTAGATAAAAACAATCCTATTTATATTAGTCCTCGACATGGATTACTAGCAGAATTTGAACTAGGACCTTCAGTCCAATCAAAGGTGAAATTGTATTACTAGACCCTCTAGTTAGTAAGAAAATGTGCTGTGTATATTTTGAGTCACATCTCTTTACCTCATGTTCTATTATTCAATGTCATCTCAAGCTTTGGGATTCACCGTACAGTCAATCAATTTGTCAGCTAAGATGGGTAACCTTCAAACATATACCTTTGCCACTTGAGGTCTTATTTGCATTGATATAGGACCTAGAGTCTCCAATCATTGATCAGACCAGATCAATGCTTGCCTGCAGGCGTTGTTCCTCACAACAAAGAAGATGCCACTTGACTCAAAACTTGCAGTTTGAATTTGGATACTTTTGAGATTTCTTTTCTGGAACGTGTGAGGAGCAGGTAGGAAAATCTTTTGCAAGATTGTCTTCCTTCTGGTCTTTGTGTTTATTCACTATGGCAAGGTGATTGACATGAAAATGAGCTTTTAGATATTAGATAGCTCTGGCTAATATAGAAGGGAAAGGAGTAGCACCCCCAAGCTCCCATGAGTGGGATAAAGATATACTTTAGCTCCTTTTCCTGTATAATATAGGTTCCAGATGTTAGTCTTCCTCTTACACGTGATGTGTGGCTTGGATCTCAGACATTATATGATATGTCATTATATATGATGCAATTTGATATAATTCATGCAAATCTTGTCTGTTGGAATGACAAGCTTCTCAGAAAGTTATTTAAGAGTATATGATCATCATCTTTGGCAAGCAAAGATTTCTCTAACATATAATTTTTCAAGTGAAAACTGCATTCTTCTCTCCTCCCTCCTTTCTTCTTCTTCCTTCCTTATTTCCTTCCCTCCTACCTTTCTTCCCTCCCTCCTTTTCTTCTTTTCTTCTTTTCTTCTTTTCTTCTTTTCTTCTTTTCTTCTTTTCTTCTTTTCTTCTTTTCTTCTTTT
>JAVCKT010000346.1:0-17547 GCA_032273925.1 Rhynchotus rufescens | reverse complement strand
AACATCCTATCTCATTTTGTGTCTTTTTGCACATGCAGTTATTATTGTTTACGAATGAAAAAGCATTAACTTCAACATTAAGGCACATTCTGGCAGACCATTTGAAAGTTCTGCTAAGCATGCATGATGTACATAAGAATAAATGTCATGCATCTTACTACCATAGCTGTGCTCTCCCTACTAATTGTTCATTTCATTTTCTTCATGGAATCGGATAGGCCCAGAACATTTGATCTTTGGGACCATATGTGACTGAACAAACATTCTTTTTATCACGTAAAAGATAAGCTTTTAGATGAACTTGTTTTCTCTATAAAAGGTCCTCAGTAAGTAAATAAAACAGGAAATGGCCCTAGGGAAAAATAGGCTCAGAAGTAGCATCTGCAGAACAAAAGCTAAATTGTAAAACAAATAGACTTATACTACTATTTATAAATGCAGAAATATGTTTCAGGTTTGGTGTATTATTTGTGGCACGCTCCAAGATTGGCCATTACAGCGAATAAAGACTCATTATCTTCACAGAAGCTATGAATCAGCTATGTAATGTCTCTTTACACCCATCTGGCTGGAGCAAAAGGGCTAAAACAACTCTGTCCTTTTGGTTAATATCTGCATTTTAACTGCAGTGATTTTTAATGCCCTCCACTCCCACTTCAGTTTCCCTGGTAAACCTCCTCCCTTTCCCTCATTACTTCTGAATACTTGACCCTTTTTGGTTCTTGAGCAATTGGTAGCTGTCTCTTGGGCACCCAAAGCCTGCTGAGGAATCATCCCTGTTGCCTGGGCATGTTCCACTTTTCTTTTTTGGCAGTCCCGCTGCTGTGAATACCAGTACTTGCATCACTGGGTGACAGTGCTGCTCTGCAGGGCTGCGATGCCTCCCCCTTTTTTGTTTTTTTTTTTTCTTTAAGCAACTAATTTGCCTTTGAATTCAATTACACAGCCACCTGCTTTGCTAGCAATAACTATTGTCACCCAGAGAGGTATGAATAGGTGATGACAGAGATCAAGATCAATCAATCAAATGGGCTTCTTGCTAATGTAGCACCAACAGAAAAACAGAAACAAGCATCTCTTGACTCCTTCCTCTTCCTCCTCTCTAAAACAGCAGTTTTCCTCTTGGCTGCAATGTTAAGCCCTGTAAAACCAACAGAAAGATTTTCATTGACCTCTATGCCCTGTGCATCCTTCTCATTCTGCCTGACAGATGAAGGGGAAGGAGTAAATTCCCTCTTCAGGCCACTTGGCAGAACTAATCTCTTTTAATCTGCTCTCTTTATGGCATCTCTTTGGTCTGACAAAACTCCGATTTATTGACTGTCAGGGAACACCACAAGGCCTATATCTTTCTTCGGCAGTTCACTTTCCTCAGTGGTGCTGAGAGGTGAAGGAATGAATTATAAAGGAAGCATTTGACTTGTTTAAGACTGATAGTGTTGCATAAAGGGTGCTACAACAGTGTTTAGTATCAGTCTAAAGCAATAAAAAAATCACACATATTTGACAAATTAATGAAAGAATTGGGTTATGTTTGTTACCTTCAGAGGATATTCATCTTAACGTAAGCCAAGAAGAGCTTGAAGCCAAGAAAGAGAACCATTTGAGGCAAATAATTTTCATAGCAAAGTTGGACTCCCCACCGTCAGCAAGGCCGTGTCGCAGAGCTGAGGCCACCAGCTCCCTTTTCCTTCCTTCTCTGGAAGCCACTAGGACCATGGTTTAGCACCTCCGTATTCTCAGGTGAAAAAAAACAATCACAGGGCTCTATGATGATTTAACTGATTAATCCCAATTCTCTATCATTATTGATTCTGTCTCCAATATGATCTGCTGGGAAGAAACAGATACATTTTCCAAAGCTGTTAGATTTAAAGCCCTAAAAGGGAAGAGAGACTCAAAAATTCATAGAATCATTTCCTTAGATTCTAGACTATGTCAAACCAATTAGTTAAGGCAAAATCCTACTTGTATTGAATTAGTACTTAAAAGCTCTCAATAAGATTAATGTATGTTTGCACAGTACTGTAGAGAGCAATAGTTAAATGTTAACTACTTGGGAACAAACAGATCAGAAAAATATATACAATTGTGTTGATTTTATAGGTCAAAATTCACATACAGCTAAGATTAAGTGGTTCGTTCAAGGTTACACACACAGTCTGTAGCAGAGCACGCAACCTAGGCACCATTGAGTACTAATGCAGTGCTCTAACTCCTCCTCTCTCTCCTATTTCCCTGAACTTATTCTTTCAGAAACATCATAGCCCAGAAGCTGAAATTTAAATGCAGTTGTACAGTATGCTTACCATCCAAAGGATTTAATGAAATTTAAGTGAAAAAAAAGTTATTCATATGCATGTAAGTGTTTGCAAAACTGGCCTCTGAATGAGAAAAATATTTTAAAAAATCATACCCTGTAAGTGCAAAAATATTTGGATCACACTTTTTCTGTGTGTTATGCTGTATCTATGAATCTTAAAATAAGGTAAAGCTAGCACAAAAGCTCAATGGAGTTTGGAGTTGAAAATCATCTGTTTTGGTCTGCTGGTTTGAAAATGGTTTTCTTGATGAAACTCATGAGTCCACTGGAGACTGAGACACAGATGGATGAGCTGAGCATATGATAAACCTGCTGCATGAGTTTATAGTTAATTGCCCATCATCTTTTTTGTCTCACCATAAAAAATTTCACGCCCACCTTGCACAGGAAAGGTAACCCGAATGTCATAAACCATTTGTCTTCTGCGCTTTCTTTTCTACATTATCCGATCGGTCTTGTTGTTAGGATGCTGTTGAGACAAGACAAATTTGCTAAGCCTTTCTGCAGAAGCAGCATGCAGCATCTTTTATCAAATGATCTCCATTCTCTAATGAGAAGGAACACCTTCCAGAGTCATTTGCATGCTAATATCTTTATTTCTAAAACAATAAGCGGGCTATAACTCACATCGCTGTTAGTCAGAATACAGTGATTTTCATTTGCATAAGCACAGTGCAAAGAGCTTGCAAAGAATACATGCCCCATAAATGCAAGTTTAGAGCATCTGTCTCCCAGCAGAAATAGGCCTGGGGGTGGCCAATGCAGGAAACGCGGGTGGAAAGCCCACACCAGGAGCATCACCCCTGGCTCACCATTCCCATGGGAAGGCAGCTTCTTAAGCACCTTTCCATGCTGAGGTCGCTTCAGGGGAGAGTGTGGAGCAGAGAGGAGATGCAAGGGGCAGCACTGCCCCTGCTCCAGCTCCTGGCCCTGCCCTCCAGCAGCTGCTTTCACAGCTGGTGGAAGGAGCCACAACCAGCAGCAGCCACAACCTCAAGAAGAGGGCTACCTGGCATGTGCTCCCTCCTCCTGACTTAGACCTAGTGGAGGAGGGCACGGAACAAAGGTGAAAGGCAGGCAGTTGACAGTGACACTGCCATGGACAAAGCCACCCAAGGAGCCACCGCCCAGAACGGCTGCTCGGGTGACTCAGGACCTTCCAAGGTCCCGAGGCTTCAAGCTGGGCCACCTGGTCAAGCCTCAGGACCTTGGAGCTGGAGATCCTACCACAAATACTAGCTCCACTTTCAGGGCGTTTATTACAGCTTATATCTGCTTCCTTATTATTACCTGGGGACAAAGTATTGCAGAAACAAGGTTATTTCAGGGTGGTACAGCAGTCCTATTTTGAGAAATAAGAAACACCAAAGTGTATGTAATCACTACCCCTGTAAATCTGCTTTAAAAAAACCTGCTGTTTTGCTGGGCTGCCCAGATGAGGAGGGAAAGCAGCCCCGCAGTCGTGGAGCTTCTCTCCTCTGCCTCCCACTCACGGCTCAGCCCATAGTGCCAAGACCTCCCAGGCATCCTCACCAAGGAGGAAGCAAAACCTAAAGCCACCTTTCCTTTTTACCCATCTCCTTCTAAAGGCTGCCACCATATGGGGAATTTGTTTTAATACAAGAAACTTTGTTTTTTTTTCAAATAGACCTTATTGCAACATGAGTTCAGTTTCCAGCAGGAATTCTGCACAGCAGCTTGAGCACTGCACAGTGAATCACTGCACTTCATTTCATGCAGCACAGGGACACCGTTGTGTATCATGAAGTGCTTAGGGCTGTAATTACCTTCCTCTTTAAAAACCTACACTTACCGTGAAATGTGCATTTTATCCATTTGAGTTATAAACAGGTCTGTATATTTTGAGTTTTCATGCCTTTTGGCTAAAACTCCTCTCTAATTCATCTATGTACTTCTAAGAACTACTATCAATGGTTTACATGTTCTCATCTTGCCACCTTAAAAAACAGAGCATCCATACATTTTATTCCATAGTAAAAATCTTTTCTTTCCTCCATCTTTTTAGCCATGATACTGCAAACAGAATGCAACTTTTTATGGATAACCATGGATAATGGTGTTCACTGTGCGAGAAAGGACATTCTGGCCCCAATGCCCAGGGTGTTTGCTATAGCAGTATGGGGCTCAAGTGTGATGAAGTCTTGCTAGGTTATTGCCAGATACCAACCAAGGTGCTGACACCTTCTGTTATACAGCCCTTCATCAGCAACCTCTAAAACATTGCAGCACTGTTACTCTCACAAAACTATTTCACTAACCTCAGGTGAAAGCATGCTATTCCTTCAATTAAAATTCTCAGCTTAAAGCTGCACATAAAAATATTTTTCTGTCTAGTGACTTAGATTATTTATTTCCAAATAGGAGAAAGTCTGATTAGGATAAGGGCAGATCAGAACAGAGCATTTGAGAATCCTTTTTAGAAATGCGAAATCATTAAAAAAAATTATTCAGCATTTCATTCACTCTGTGCATTCAGCAGTAACGAAAAGAACAAAGATGTGACAGGTGAAACATGGAGTAGTTACCATGCCACGGCAGTTCTGACTTGACTGGAATAGGAAGGCATATTCTGAATAGAACATTTTATTAAAAAAACTTCCTCTGCAGGAGTCTCATTCCACTGAATAATACTGAATCATTTTGTGCAAGGTTTGCATAAGCTCCTGAACCAAATTCTAAACACTGAAGAGAAACAAATAATTGAGTCAATTTCTTTAAAAAGAAAAAACAGTCCAAAAATCTCCTTTCTCTGTTCTTTTGTTATAAAGTTTTGCCTTCTAAATGTTAAGATATATGAGTTAAGGGTGGATTTCAGCAAATTATAATCTTTTTATCCTTATGCTGTACTATGGATTAATCATATGTTACAAAGACCTATACAAGGAAATATGGAACAAGACAGCAAATAGTCATCTCTGCGCCAGGGTAAGAAATAGCAAGATGAAGGAACTGCCTAAATGGGGCCACAGGCTGGGATCATCAGCAGGCTGCGGTAAGAGAACTGCTTTGCTGCTGCATGGATCTTTCCTTGCCGTTAAGGATCATCAGGGAGCAGTTTGCCAGCAGAGATGCACTGCACCCAGGAGGACACGTTTGCAGAACAGTGCCAATCTCACCGTGCAGAATGCTGACCATGTGGGGAGGAGCTGTAACCGTTTCTGAAGGTATTTTATCACGAGTTGCACCAAGCAGGTCAGCTGTAAATTTGATATGAAGTGGAGGGTAATATAAGATGACATAGCTACAAGCTTATACTGCATGAGTAGCCATCGACTTGCTGCATGATAGAATATCCCACGTGCTGTTAACTGACCTGTGCAGCTGGTCCTGAGCCTTGTAGGTATTTTTTTTCCAGAAGCCAGAGGAAGAAGCTTTGAAAGAACCAGTAACAAAGAACATGGTTGGCCTTGCTATGCTAACAGCCAGGTCCTGTCTCACAAGCTTGCTTGGGCGACCTGAGGACTTGGAAGAATGATCCTTGGAAGCATCACACAGCTGCCCTACCGCTTGAGAGAAGGACACCCGTCTGAAGCTGCTTTGGATCCCTGTAAGGATGGGTGAGCAGTGAGGGCTGCCGCAACACAGACCTTTGGGAAGAAATGCAAACCAAACTAAATGATTTTGGTTTCTCTGGGTTTCTACTGGAATGCAGATTTGAACCACAGAAATAATTTCAGGATAGCAAGATAGAAGAGGGTGAAATACAGGAAATGTAAAGCTTTTCCTTACATTAGGATGTCTCCCCAAGACCCAAGGCTAACATTCACCAGAGCTGCTCCATCAACAATTGTGGAATGGCACCAGAATACATCAGCTGAAGAACTAACCCTCAAATTCTATATAGATTTGATAAAAAAGATAAATCTTCATATACATCTTCATATCTCAGTAGAGCCAACCAAGCCAAATCCTTCATATGAAGATACAAATGTTATCTGAAGGCCTCAGTGATTGCTCAACATAATACTATAGTGCTGACACACAAACACTAAACAGAGCAAGACCTTTCAAATATTATCCTTATATTTCATTCCTCTGTGGACACATTTTCAAAGAACAAATAGAGACAGATGATGTGCTTTGTGTTGAATATCAAAACAATGTCTTGACCATTCTCAATTCATCCTCTAATGCAAATGTCCCCTGTATCTTACACAGAGACTGTAAATAGCTTTGTATTGACTCACAGAAGAACGTGCAAATCCGTAGGTTCCACTTCAATTAAAAAATTCTGATTTAACCTCATATTTATTTTACCGTTAGCATGGCTCAAAGACACCAACTATTGCATTCATGAGAACCTGACCTACAAAAAGGACGGTAGAAATACAAACATGAGAGAAAGTAAAGCCTGGAGAAGGCAGTTTCAGTCCTGTGCTGGGTCCCTACCTGGCCGTGTTGGACACGATAGGAAGGAGGGAGGTGGCTGATGCAGAACTCACTGTCGTGTGGGAGCTGCGGCCCATCCCAACAGCAGCCGCCTCAGCCTGCTGGCCGGCATCAAGGGAAGAGCACCGAGACTGCCGTGGTTCTGGGCCCGACATCGAGCCCATTATTGCCAGCTGTTGGTGAGACTAAAGATCCCGACACCGACACGCTGGAGCTGCACCACATTCACAACCAGGCTGAGCCCTTGGGTCCCAAGTGCTTCTCATTCGCTCCTGTTTTGCCAGCAGGCGCCAAACTGCCACATCCAAATGAAACCCCTAACAACCCCTTATCTCCACATACACCACAGCTGTGACCCCACTCTCTTTTAGGCCTTGCTTTCTGTTTTCATTAAATTCTATCACATAAATCAGACTTCTGTTCATAATGACAGAACTTTCATTTCTTACATAAACAAGGAACCTACTTGGCCCTTTCTAATACTAGGTAGGGTTGCCATGGCATGTGTAAGAGTTTAAAATTTTTATTTTATTTTGATACTGGCACTAGATTTTACTAACAATGATATTTCCATTTGCAATTTTATTTGCCTTAAAATTTTCAAAGGTTCTTCTTCATGAGCTAATATGGAGCTTCTGAGTATTCCTACCCCAGAACAGCAGAAGTCAATGAAAGTAATAAATTAATTGTGCCCACCTCATTTTTCTTGGTCTAGATGTATCGTTTGCCTCAAAATCCTGATGTCATTGAAATGCTTTGCTAAGACACGCCACTGCAGTCACTGTGGGACAAAAATGGAGAGAAAATGAGTAAAAGAACTATTACTTAAAATGAGTAAAAGAACTATTGCTGAAGCATGAAAAAAAAATCATCTCAATGTACACAGCTCCATCCTGGTGCCTTAGTAGCCTGTAACAGAACAGTGCAACTCTTCTGACTCCAATATATTGCACTATATTCTACCTAATGCACTATTTTACTTAACTATAAACAAAATCTCATGATGCTCTAATGTGATTGTGTTGACAAGCAAAGTGGGGGAAAAAAAGTCAAAAAAGTTTTAAAATACTACCCTTTGTACCAATAAGTTTAAAAATGTATTAAACAAATGCTTGTCAAGCTCCCTTTGCAGAGCTTGAGGAACTGGCAAACTATCCTGTGTACTGAAGATTGCTGTGAAATTACTGGAGCTTAAATGAGTTATCTTTAGCAAGTATATAACTCCATCCCTATAACGTACAATTCACCAAAGTTGAATTTATTAGAAATAATGTGTTCACAGCCCTAAACATTATGGTGAACCCATTATTTTTATTGCTTACAGTATAAAGAACACTTTATATTTAGAAAACAATGTTTTTACTAAAATCAGAAAGTAGGTAGGACCTGCCTAAAAACATTAGATGCAAAGCACGCATATAATTACATGCCTAAATAAGAAACAACCATATTGAAACCACACAGAAGTTGCATAAGATGCATATAATACCTTATTTGCATGAGTGATTTCTCCAATTGCATATACAATTACACCAATTGTCCAATTACATCAACTGCTTTTTCAGTAATTTAAAAGAAAAGAATTATGCTTTTTTTTGCTGTTATAAAAATGCAATTTGTGCACACAAATTGATGTAGTCAGAAATAAAAGATTTCTATTTTCTTAGATATGAAATTAGACTACCTTGGGGTATTGTGCTTTGCTTTTCCTGAAAAACATATCAGAGTTTCTGTGACAGAAAAACAGCTATGGAATTTGTAAATGCCAGTAATTTCTCTTGTGCCACTCTACCTGGTATACTTTATTTCATTATCATCACTGAAATAATTTTATCTTCACAATTAAGAAGATGCAATATTCTTCTGTGTGTGAGATCATTAAAAATCACATCTATTTCATTTCTCAGAAAAGTGAAGTATGCAAATAAATGAAGAATTAAAAATTCCAGGTCAGAATTATATTTCCAGACTTACCTAACACCTGTGGTTTGTAATAGCTCAACAGGTGGTGGAAAATCCCTTAATCGACTCATCACCAATTCAAATTTGTGAAATGAGAATTTCTTGAAGTGCAGTAATAATCAGATAACTATGAAAATGCTACCCTGGAGTTTCTGAATGCTTGCTGTATTCCATGGATTTTCAGATCATATTTCCTGGCATTTCCCACAATGCCAACTGCAGGGCTGGAAGCAGCCAGCGGGAAACCAAAAGGTGCCAAGCAGCCAAGAGTCAAGACAAAGCAGCCCAAGAGCTGGCAGTCTTGGAAGAAGCTGTTTTGAAGGTCACATGGAGAAACCTGAGGCAGGAATTCCTCTGCCGAGTTCATCAGGAAGAGCAGTCAAAGCCTAGAAACGCCTCCAGCTGAGACTAAGGCCATGCATGCTTCACAAGGAGCCATGTGAAGCCATGAGACCACGTGCACACAGCTTAGTATCAACATTCTGCAAAGGACTGCTATTCAGGAACACTGAAATTCCTGTCCACCTCATGCTCCCGTAGCCACAGAAGAGATGATATTCTAGCTCTAACTTTGTATTAAATTTTACATGCTAAAAAAGAAAATGTATTTTGTCTGTTGGGGCAGCTGAATATTTAATGCAGAGGAACCAGAGTTTGTGCTCCCACGAGCTGAACAAGCACGGAGCGAGGGAGAGCCTATCCTGCCTTGCCCTTGTTGCAAGCGAAAAGAAACAAGCTGCAGTGCAAGTAGAAGACTTGGGGGAGCTGTGACCTGCTGGGCTGGGTAAATCCCAGTTGCCAGTGGGTTACACTCTGCTGCTAGGGACACTGCTCCTGAGCAACTGGGCTGTTCCGCTATCCGGGCTCACCTGGCTCCGAGAGCCATGGGATACTCCAGCAGTGTGGGGGGCTGTGTTTCCTTTGGGAGGAACTGTGAGATGGACCCTTCCACCTATGGATCCTTCTCCTGCATTACACGGCATCTTCAGTGTCATCTTGCCATCTTCTGTATGTGGTTTCAGACATGTTTTTGTTTGAGCTTCCGTAACTGCTTAGCCCATAACAGCAGGCTCTGGAATAAAACTGCAAGAGAATATATAGACTTGATATCAATATTCAGGTAATTTCTAGTTCAAAATTCCTCTCTTCCATCCCCCAGCAGATACCTAGCCATGGCTCCTGATTTGGAGGCACAGTTTAATGAAGTCATGAGTTACGACTTGAGAAACTTTTCAGTTCGTGAAAAGATGTGTTTTTCTTTTCTTAAAATAACTTTCCTTTTACTGTGAGATAATTAAAACTGTGATCTTATGTCATCCTGGAAGTAAAGCCTGGAGCTCGAGTGCTTCTTTTTGCAGATGAAATATCGTGTCTGCAGAGCTCAGAGCTCCTGCGCTTGGCTGTGAGAGAGAGGTTTCCACAGAAGAGCCACTACTGGTGAGAGGCTCCTTGTGCCTCTCGAGGCAGCGAGGGCCATGCTCTAAACTGCAGCAGGAAGGTAGCTGCCTCTTCACCGAAAAGCAAAGTGGGGCTGACCTTCACTTCACCTGTGGAACACGACAAAACTAAATCCAAAATATAATTAACACCCATGTATGCTCTTAGCCGAGCTGCCAAAGATCTCAACGAACAAAACCTGGCTCGAGTACAGAGTTTTTGCTTTCCTTCATCTGCCATGAAAAGGTAGGCTTTCACTGGTGCTGCAGATCATTTATTTTTTCTTTGTAGTAATGTGTATTCTTGTCCTCAGTCACATTTCATGGGTAAATATGTGCATAATTATATAAAGGACTGAGACTTTAAACATTAGCTGAAAACTTTGAGAAGCATTTTAACAAAATAAACAAATGCAGAAACAAAATGCCTTAATTTATATTTGCTGTTTCTTGAACCATTTCGATTTGGGATAATTGACTGTCTCTTCTGTCAGTAAGAGGTTGCTATTAATTTCATCGCAGGCCAAGTCTGTAGCCTCCTACCTGCTTACTGACACTGCTTAGTACAGATTTATTCATAAGCAGTTAGGATATCTATTGACTTATCTGTGAAACAATTTTTTCAGAAAAAAATGAGAATGAGCAAGCGCTCAGAGACTTCCAAAGAACAAGAACAATTCTCCACTCAACACATGGCTTTGGGGCATTAAATATGCAACTGCATAAGTTTTAGAGTCAAGCGTTTACTACACAGACAAGACAATTAGGATTATTTGATTTTTCTTGGAAGCAGCCTGTGATGTGGGACAGATGAACATGCAGGGTAAAACTATCCAAGTTTCAGTCGATAATGATGCACACGTAAGCACCCCTAATGAAATAAGATACCTGATGCACAGAGTTCTGTTTCCTTTCAGCTGAGGAGTTTCATCTTCCACATTCTTTCTTCAGGTGTCTAAACTTGACAAAAGTCAAACCTAAGTAAGCAGCAAAGCAAAGTGACCAGGTCAACAGCCATGGGCCCCTCGAGTCCCCAGTGCTGCTGGCAGCTGCCGTCCCACCACGACACACACCAAGCCACCTACACACCTAGTGCTTCTGCGCCTCCTCCAAAACACGTAGCCTAGATATAGGCTAAACTGACCTCATCAACAGATGGTCCCTCTAAGCTTAGGACATAATATTAAGATACACACAAAAAAAGGTATATTCCACCTATAAATTAGAAATAGAGCTGCATATGCATCTAGCTATTTCCAATTAAATTTGCATTGCTTACCACAGCCTCAAAATAAATTCATTCACAGGTCAATCAACTCACAATCATATGATATTAAAATGATACATATAGCTAACACTATATACATTCAATATGTTTGTCTCAATATTATATTTGACAAAAAAAATAAGTACACTTAAAAATATACACATCTTAAAACACATCTTCTGGCTCCTAATGGATTTTAAGACTCAGGTTTGGAAATTCAGCAAAAGAGGATTATTTCACAGAAACTGCAGCACATAAAATATGCATTTTGTTCAAGGAGTACGCTAGAGGCCGGGACATCTCTTTCATATCCACTGGATTCTGAGAGTGAGACAGTTTTCCCTGCTATGGAGAGGAAAGGTAAATATGAGTATTCCATGCAAATGGAAAAGGATCCCTTCACTGACATTCCCAAAAACAAAAGATGATGCCATAGGTATTAAAATTGTATGTTAATGGCTAGAAAACTAGGAAAATAAAAGCAAGAATGATCAACATTGGTTACATAACCCTTTTGTAACATAACCAATTTCCTAGGAGCAAACAGTCTCTTTGATGCCTCTGCTTTGCTTCAGGGACTTGAGATAATTTTGCAAACCTTTCCCCAAAAGAGCCCCATCCGCAGGTGACATCTGCGAGGAGCATCGTCACCGCCACCTGCCCCGCCAGCGCTCGGCTGGGGGCTGCTCCAGGCGCTACCGCTGGTCACGCCATGAGGGAGCAGCCCGCAGGGATCCTGAGGGAGAGGTTATGGCTAAAGCAAGAGAGGGCTCCGCTTGCACACAGTGACGGCCCTGGGCAAGCACCGAGGACCCAGCGCGGGGCTTGGGAAGCCAAGCTCAGCTCAGCAGTTGTGCTCGGAATGCGACAACCAAAGCCTCTTTAGTGGCTCTGCAGGGCAGCCCTCGCTGCCTGAGGCAGCAAAATGAGGCATTTGGAAGCCGGTCTCTAAATCACCCAAAACTCATCTGAAATTTAAGGAAAAAAAAAAAATCTTGGAACACGGAGTCCATCAACCAAAGAGGTCATTTCTGCAGTTAGGCCAGCACACAACTGTGAAACATTCATGGCAAACGGGATTGCAGCGACACGCTCCACAGGGCACAGCCACATCCAGACAGGCCACAGCAAAACCCAGTCTCTTCAGACACCCACACACAGGATTTAGAGAGTCCTCAGAACAGGAAAAGGAGTGTAAAACTGTTTGAACAGGGTATACAGTTTTAATCCATATCTGACTTCATAACAGCAGAAAATTATATAGTTTGGCATGAGTACAGACAATGTGGAAGCCAGGCTTCTCCATGGAGTAGCCCGAATTGTTTGGATGCAGCAGCCAATGCTGCAGCTGTCAGGCAAGAGCGGGCAGTACTTTATTTTACTTTATTTTACTTTATTTTACTTTATTTCTTAGTTTCTTGGTGAAAGCCCACCCCACTGCTGATTGCTAGCACCTGCTGTGCAGCTCTGGCCTAGCCCAAGGTCAGCCTGCCATGCAGCATGTTCAGAAAGTGCAGACGTGACTGGGGAGCGGGGGAATTTTCCCCCTTCTGCCCTTTGCATTAGGAAGCAAGTGGTGTTCTTTCCTCTGCAGCACTGTCCTTTTCAGAGAGGAGGGAATAACAACACATACAAACTAAGTGCTTTCAGTAACTGGAAAAAACAGGTAGGTTTTGCTCAAAAATAACCCGGGAAATCAACAGTTCCGCATTAAATGTAGAAAGTCGTATAGCACTGGAGGAGGAGCTCAGATTTATATACAAACAGGTGGCTCCTTTATGACCGCCTGAAATCAGCTCTTTGCAGACGAGACTTATTTCTGACCTGCTTAGTTTCAGCAGCACTAAATGTTATTTCATTTTGTTATTTGTAAAAATCAATGAATTTAAAATGCTATGCAGTTAGAAATGATGTTAACCATTCCTTTTTCTTTTCCTTCCTCAACCCTCTTATTGAAAAACTATATTTCCTTTAATAAAAGCAATTTATTTCCCCCTGCCTGTTGAGCAAGCAAAAAGCTGCATGCAGTTCCCAGTGGTGGCTTTGAGACTCTGCTGCTTCTTACCCCTTCACTCCCATTTCTAAGCAAGCCAATCCTTTTCCTCCTTAAAAGTTCTCATTATATCTGCCACACACCAAGCTTCTAGGAAAGCCCAAAGAGAGGAGAATTGCTTCTCCTCCCACAACAGGAGCTGCTTTTGTCCCATCCAACATCTACAAACATGCAACTGGTAGTGTCACATTTAATCCTCCCAAACTAGTGTTGCAAAAGAATATAGAAAGTTAGAGCCATCTCAGTTCACTGATTTCAGTACCTTATTTTTTGCCCTATTACAAAAGTTATTGCCAAAAAATGTCTGCACAGAACAGCCCCATAATAATTTGCACTAGAAACCAGTGAGAATAAATTGTAATGAGAACCTGAAACTGAAGGGCAAATGACAAATAAAGTCATCATCTAAAGCTATGCACAGCCCAAGGCATATCTAAAAAAGGTTGTTATGAACTAGAATTATTTTACTATCAAAAACTATCACGATTGAATAGGCATCATATATTTCTACTCAAACTTCCAGTATGCCTATCTGGAAAAAAAAAAAAAAAAGTTGATTGGATAAAGTCCAAACTTAAACACACCTTCACAGAAAAACAAACAAACAAAACCCAAACGAAAACATACTACTAATTTTCATGACAATTTGAAATTCTTTCCTTTAGGTGCTTACTCCTATAATAAAGCTCTGAGATTAAGATTAAAATTAAAATAACATTTATGGCCTTTTGACTTTAAGCTGACCCACAAGCTGCCCTGGATATTTGTAACTTTATTCCAAGTCTTTTTGTGGTAAAATCCCCCGGGCTGCTTAGGTATCCAAAACGATCTGCAATGAGCTCCCAGCACTGGGACCTACAAATTAAATCTAGAAATAAACACATTATCTGGCTTTGAAATAAACTCATAACATTATTCATCTGCGGTGGAAATGTATCCAGTTTCCCAGTCTCAATCAATTCCTGGCCTTCAGCTAGTAACAGAAATGCCACCTTTGAAATGCCACAAAAGAAGTAATTATTGCAGTGCTGAAGACTACCTGCGAATATGTTCATGAAATATTGCAGCAAACCTTCCTTCCATCTTTCCTTTACTAAAAGGTGCTTGATCGGAAGCCAGCAAATAAATTGAACAACTTTTCAATGTGTCTCAGGTGCAGATGCACTTGCTATTTATCTATCTCTTTTACAGATATTCCATCTGAAGTCTGGGAAGGAACAAATCATGCTTCAGGGAAGCCGTTAGCAATTCTGACTATTATTTCTTAATAGACAGAATAATAACACAAAAGAGATTCAGAGAGCTCGGTTAACGCCGGCCTTGTAAAGTCCCCGGGATGTGCCCGCCCAGGAAGGCCCAGCAGCAGCAGCACCAAGCAGCAGCAGCAGCAGCAGCCCACTCCTGGGAACCACTGGCACGTGATGGCTTCAGTGGCATTTGAATTCTGCCTCCTGATGGCATAAAATTGATATTTCCTATCAGGTCTCTAAACCAAAGGCTTTCCAAGACAAGAGCATATCAAATAAACAAAATGGCACTATTTGTTTTCTTTGCAGACCTTCAAATGTGCTGCCTTCTTAACTGATTCCAATAACCCACCTGTTGTGTTTGGGGAATAAGTGCTGCTATTAATGAGCTGCTTCAGGAATAAGAATTTCTCTTTTTTTTTTCTTTTTTTGTGAAGAATAATGCCAAACTTAAACAATTTTCCGGACGAGATTGAAGTGCTGAATTTTTCATTGGCATTGCTGAGCTTCAATAGGAAAAGAGAGAGCAACAAATGTTTGTGATTATCTCTGCTATTTCTGAGCAGATATATTGAGCTGTGTTCAGTCAACTAACCTTATGATCCTCACATCAAATTCAACAGCACATTTATGTCTAGGACAACAAACTCTCCCAGGAAACTCGCAAACAAAGACAGGATCAGAAAGCACTCAAAGATGTTCATAGTTGCCTTTTTATGCGAGTGTGCTGCTGTTACTGCTTTTTTTGCTTTAAATTAGCACTTTAGCTACCACAGTCAATGTGCTTAAGCAGCACTACTTAATTTAGCTAAACATATAAAGACCCTGCTTGGTTCACTGTGATTTGCAATTTAACAATACATATGCAAATGAAATTAGGGCTGGCAAAAATAATTATAGTTGCTCTTGGGAGGATTAATAACTAAAGCCTGCTCTGCTTATGCTGAGGTTTAATTTAATTCTGTTGCATGTATTAAATGAAGAAACTAATTCTGTGTTCAATATTGTGTTTGGCAGTTAATATGTGCTCACATGAATACATATTTATTTAGATGAAGTGCAAAGGATTGTATGGAGATACTGTCACATGGCTCAAAAATACAAACAGTGATTAGCTGCTGGGTGAACAGCACACATGGGGCTTTATTCTGGATATGACCCAAATCTGCTGGTCATCATTGGGAAGCAATTAAGATCAATTAATGCTCCTAGATGCACTAGCAGGCATAAGCTGCTCGCAGGGCCTGGGGAGCAAGCCCTTGCTCTAGGACACGCGTGCTGGTAGATGCCTCCCCTTGCACATGCAATGCTGTCTGGGCTAACGAGGTGCTTCCTGGGGCAACTGTCTTGTTAATCCATGTGCACACCTGGACCCCATTAGCAAGACACTGCTACTGATAACACGGCAATGGCTGGGGCAGGAAGGGCAGCAGCCCCGGCTGCACCCCCAGCACCCCAGCCACCAGCTGGGCTGCCACTACCAGTGCCCACCAGCTGTCAAAGAAAGACGGGCTGGATCCACAATTCTGCCCCTCAGACGCTGCCAGGAGCAGCCTCCTCCAGCCGTGGTGAGGACCAAGCGCCGGGAGCGCAGTGCGTCTCCTCCTGACCCTGACACTAAATCCCCGCTTTGAGAGCAGCCTCAAGATGCCTGGCAGTCTCCAAACAGAGCAACGTGCGTTTCAGGGTTATAAGCACCTTGCAAGATTAAATCCCTTCAAAACCATAATGTAATTATCTGGCTATTTACAAGACTTTCATGAGTTGGATTAACGTTATTGAAGCTAGTGGGTACAACAGCTGTCTTTCAGTTAGGATTAACATAAAAATCAATGGAGTCCCTCATAGCGGTGAGGATCACTAAATCACAGTCATAATGACGTTTTTTTTAAATTGTATTTAACTTCCACTTAAATTGTTACATTTTGCTCAAAGTTTCCATGCCTAGAGCTGCCAAAGTTTACATGGGTGTGTGCCAAGATGTTTTATGTAATCTATAGCATTTTCAGATTTCATCTGAATGTTATTCTGATTTGAATGTTATTTCACAGGGAAAACTCTAGAAAAATCACTTCCCATAATGTTATAACACTACTTTTACTCCAAAGATAGATTTAAAGCATCTGAAAGCTCACAGGAACAGAGTTTTATTAACCTCATACCAGTAATACCTTCAATCACTGCAGTATGACGTGTTTTAAAGATTATCAAAGACAAGGCGCCCTACAGACACCCTTCCTTTCCTGCTATGGGCACCATTTTAAACTTTTATACCCACATCTGCAAATAAAGTTTATGTGCTTTGAAGTGAACTAAGATATTTGAAAATTTATCACTTACAAGTACAGGACCAAATTTTTTGCATCAGCTTTATTCTGTCTTGCTGCTACAAATTAATATCAAGCTAATAGTGATTAATCCATGCCCCACATCCTAGAAGTCATCTATTTATGCTACAAATTACATCTATCCTACTTACACCAACTTCATGTTAACCTTTCATATTAATTCACATTCTCTGCATTTATATTTCTTTAAATCACATTAAACTTAATATTTCTTCCTACCTTCCTAATTTAAATACGTCTCAAAAAGGCACTTTAAAAGGAATAAAGGTCAATAATATGAATCTACCTTAATTTTACATTCTTGTCCCCATAGTTAGAGTTTTGTATTCATTTATAAGAAGCACACTTATATAATTTTGGAATTAAACTTTTAACCAAAAATAAACTCACCAAAAATTTAAAAGTATGTAACTACACAGAACTAAATAACCTAAGAAAAGATTTACTATGCATTCTTGAATTAATTAATTGAATGTGAAATACCACTTTTGGAAGCGTGGT
>JAVCKT010000341.1:0-15294 GCA_032273925.1 Rhynchotus rufescens | reverse complement strand
TTGGTCTCTCCCAAATTTTCCTACATGGCAGCTCTGCTGACCCTTTCACAAAGGTTCAGTTAAGCTGGAAGTAGAGGTGTGAGGATCTTGCAAGTCATTTCCCTTGCAGGGAAGGCACACTGGCAAGAAGAAGCCCTGAACCAAATGTGAGCTGTTGAGCCTTGCTGAGCAACTTATTTGTTTCTACCGGGGCCATAAATAAAACCCTTTAATTTGGGGGAGGCACCTTTTGTTTTCTCCTTGTTAAAAGTGGTCTATTATTGTCTTACTCTGTTTTTCTCTCTTTGCACTTCCTATCTCTGTTCCACTGATCTTTGTGCCCAGTTTCCAAGCATGAGCATTCACTTGCATTTCCCTTAATTCCCAAGCTTGATGAAAGAGTGTTAGTTTATTCCGCAAAGCCTGCAAGTCAAATTCTTTGTGCTCTCATGCTGTGCAGTATTAACCATTTCTGTGTGTCCTTCTTGCAATGCACTCAGACTTGCAGGTGTTTGTTAAGCAGCACTCACGAGCAGGCAGTTGCTCCTCCCAAACCATGTTCCACTGCTTCAGAGACATTTCAAAATGATGGACATAAATGCTTGCAGTTTTGAGCTCTTGTTAGAAAAAAAAAAAGTAAGCCTTTAAGGCATGCATCTCATGATGCTGCACGACGGTGGTGTTTACTGACCATGCAGAAATTGCTTGAAATTATACTGGAGATGACCTCTGCTCTGCCTCATGTTGTGCACTCCTTCTGGCAGAAAGCAACGACAGTCATTTAAAGCAAGAACAAAATGCAAATAAAGGGACCTTGCCAATATTTTTTTTCCAGACCTTGAATTTTAATGGACAAGGATGCAGGTGAAGTTTAAAGAAAAAAAAATCTAATCCTGCAGAGGAACAAGTGTTAATATTGATAGATTTTTGGCCTTCTGGCTTTGTGGACCAATTTGTAGTAGTTTCTGAATCCAGTTGTTCAGAAATATCCCCAATTCAAGTCATCCATCCCTAGATGTGTCCTGTACTAGTGAATCCTACTGATGGCTGTTTAAAACCCAGGTGTTTCCTTTATAAAATACCTAGACACGGAGAGCTACCTGTGGCTTAAGCTTGGTGTTTTCAGTCTGCCTCTGTGGAGGTGCTGCGAGTTAGGGCTGTGCAGGGGAAAGTGTGCACATGTACTGCGTGTACTGCCAGAGTGGGTGCCCCCTGGCACCTGCAAGGAGAAAAAGCAAGCCAAATAGTTCCACGTTTGCAGATAGCAATGCCCTTCTACCTGCGTATTGATCTCGAAGATCAATAGAGATGTGAAATGAAGATCGCTAATCTTTGCCCTTTTATTATCTATAAAGGGCAATACATAATAGGGGTGTTGTTCTGGTAATTAAAGGTGGCGGAATGCACTGTAGCTGTTGCCTCTTCTCCTTGGCAGCGATGAGCAGCTGCTAAATTCCCATTGAAAGTATCGACAAGTGCCCCAACTACCTTTTGTCGTTGGGTTTGGAGCCTTTGTCCACAACGTTTATCCACGAAATATTTTTTTCCCCTTATAAAAATGGCAGGTCATCTCCTAATTTCTTTTTTTAGTATTATTTTTTTAAAATACCCTGGATTGAATTTTGTATTTCTTCTGTGAAAGAGTTGGGAAAAGGACCTTCCTGGTCCTTTGGGGGTGTCCATAAGACCCCTGTGGGACCCGCGGCTGCTTCCTGCTCCGTGGGTGTGCGATGCTGGCCAGACTGGAGCCTGCTGGCAAAACCTGCCCTCCTGCCCCGCAGCAACTGCTGCTCCTTCGTTTCCAGAGCTCAGCAATGCCCCTCTGGTCGGAGCTGCAGGAAGGAAGCTGAGGTCAGGCATGAATGTTCATTAGGCATCGTGCGATGCAGGGACAAGGCTTTGGGAATAGGATTCGGATGCTTCTGGCTTTGAAACCCACTGGTGCTTTTCGAGTGGCTTTTGGAAGGAAGCGAGGCCAAACCTGGGGTTCGGAGTCCTCCAGTTTCAGTGTTTTGTCCTGTGACTGGGGCATCTGCTAGAAAGAATCTTGGTATTAATGCTGCAAACAAAACTAATGTGGGTGGAAAGAGAGCTGAGAGCTGCTCTGTATGTTTGTGGAGAGGCTGGTAGATTTTTAAGGACAGTTATTTCTGACACAGCTATTGTTCTATCACTGATGGTGTTTTTATTAATAACCAAGGCCTAGAAAACCCTTGTGACTTCAAATCTAGGGCACTGTTTCATTTTGTGTTACCTAAGCACGTTTTGTTTGTCCCTGCAGGGGGTTCTTTGGATGTTTATAGAAAAATTCCAGAGCATGTCCTGGGGAGAATAGCAGTAGCTGTAAGTACTTCTTTGCTTTTGTCTTTCAGTATTTGATTGTGCATTTAACACCTCTCTGACTTAAGTGCTCAGGTGCCCACCTGGGACGCTAAATCGTTGCAGAGTCCTTGTCCCCTTGTCTGTGTGCAAGGAAGGATCCTTCCCGTCTCGCACTTTCTTATACACCTTCTGTGTGCTGGGGACACTGGTTTGGGACACCCTGGGGTCTGCCCAGGCCAGCTCTCAGGTGGCTCCATAATCTATCTCTGCTCTACCTGTGCCTTTGTACCTGTGCAGAGGCATCCAAATGGAATTTAAGGGATTCAGCCATTTGAGTGATCAACGGGTGAGTTGCCAGGGCTTGAGACATATAAAAGGACATGATTAATTTATAGGGATAAGCAAGAGGTGTGAATTGCTGGAGAACTAACTAGCCGTGTTTCTTCATAGTAACACTTCTAGGATGGAGCAGTCGTCTCAGTGTCCCTCATGAGTGTCCCTTAAGTCCCTCTGTGCTACCTGGTGCCTAAAGAGCAGCTCAGAAGGCCTGGCCTAGCCCTTGCAGTGCTCACTCACCTGCCCCTTCTGCTGATCCTCCCATAATATTTCTAGTCTAACTGACCTCATTCTGCACAAAACAAGTAGCTCAGTTAGGTCTGCTTCTCCAGTTGAAAAGCTAAGTCCTTGTTATGAAAACATGATGGTAGAACACGCTTTCTGACTTACCCTGCAATAGATACACCTCTTGAGGCAAATTAGGAGAAAGCTGAAGTTTTTAGAGTGACTGACAAAGCTGGCCTGGGTAGCAGCCACTTTTTGGCCCCTCTCCCAGACCCTTTTGTGCATGACCAGGCCTGACTGGAAACCCTAACAGGCGCTTCAGGGGTCAGCACCAAGTCAGTCTGTGGTCCAGGAAGAACCATCAGCCCCAAACGTCTTTTTGGTTTTGGAGCAGAGTGTTGTCCATGGGCTCCTTCAAGCACTTGGTAATCCACGGTGTGATCTCAGCAGCCTTCAATGACTTTGTGTTGCTAGAATTTCACTGGCTAGGATTGAAAACTGAGAATGGGGAGCCAAAAGAGAGAAAAATTTGTTCAGCCAGTGCCGTGCTGAACACAGGGTGACTGACCAATGTCTTAATAGATCTCGCTGGGGAGAGACTGCCAAACAATTGCTAAATATAAGGAATACTTTGATAACTTAAGCAGTTTAAAGCATAACAAAGTTATTCTATCATGTGCCATTTAATTAAGTGCTGGGCTTTCACATTCATTATACATCAAGCTGACAATTTAAATCCTTTAATCCAACACAGGCAGCTATTTAGTCTCTGTTCATTGTAATTCACAGCTCTACTTTCTCTTAATTTGTGTGGCCTGCCCAGGGTGATGAACATCCTTCTCTGATGCTGTTTCCTCTAAGTAGCTTCAAATCTGCTCATTATATAGCCTTGCAGTTTCTTATGGAATCTGAATGCTTTTCACCTCCAGTTCAGGGTAAAAACGTTTCATCTCCTCTTCCCTATGGAGTAATGAATGATAAGTCGCTTGTGATGCCCTCATATTCCTGACGTTGAATAGTATGTGTGTTGTGTAATACAGGAAAGGCCTGCGCACATTTACTTAGATATTTCTGCCCTTTTCTATTTATTCCTCATCTCACTTTTTTGTATATTTACTGCACCTGCCTTACCCTACTCTTATCTCCTAGTACCGTCCACCTGCTTTTGTGTCACCTCTTCCCGTGCTAGTTGGGCCAGCGCTTGAGTCCTCCCCCGTTTCTCACTTATCCCTAACTGTGGTGCTTCAGCCCCAGCTTTTATGTCTTGATATTCCCTTTTTGCTCACCTAAGGCCTGACCTCTTTACAAACCTGTTAGTTAGCGAGCGTGACTCCCTGACACGGACGGTGAGCTGATACTTAATTTTTGTTTTGTAACTATGATATTTGCTGCTTTAGCAAGCTGCAGCCTGCCCGGTGCAGCCGAGCGGGTCAGGAGAGAGGTGAGGAAGGAGCAGGAGCCTTCAGAGGAGGATCTCGCCCCTTTACCTTGTTTGCTCCTAACAGCAGGTGCGTGCGGAGGCTCAGCCAGCCCTGGCAGGTCCCTGTGCTCATTTCTGCCCAACCAGCCAAGTGAGCCTGTTGGAAGGAGGCAGGAAAAGCCTTTGTTTTCATCTGTTTTATCAGTGGCAGCAGCAGTGGTTCCTTTAAGTTTCATTTGCCCTGCATCTTGGTGCCCAGTGTTTTGGTAGAGCCCAGGACCCCATTTTGTGGGTTGGAAACACCTTTCTGCCAAGCACTGCATTGGACACCACCATCCCAGCCCTGAGCAGCCTGTAGCCAAGGCTTATTCATGTATTAACAAGAAGGAGAATGTGAAACAAAAGCTAGAATTTGCCTGGAATCTGTGTGCAAACACTGGAGCTTTGGTAGCCTGGAAGAAGCATTAGTTTAATTTTTATCTATATATTTTCTTTCTACCTTCCTTGTGCCATGTACACAGAGTCATTTGTCTTTTATTCTCCCGAGGCACGTACGATGCATTAGTCTATTGAAGCTGCTTAGCAATACGTGTGCCCTGCACATCGGCTAATTAGAAGCCCATTTTGTTGTACTTGTAGAAGTTTTAAGGTGAAACCATTTCCAGAGGAAAACGATGCAGGCGTATTTAGACCTTTAGTGGCGTTCAAACATTTCCCTCTCTCCAATTTGATGATTTTCTTAAATTCATACAACAAGAAAGCAAGTAAGCCCGTGGAAAGCACCGGGCTGCCAGCCTTTAAAAGCTCTTGTCTGCTCGCAGCGACCAAAGTTGGGAAATTCCAGCCGGTCCAGAACACAATCTGGGTCTGCTCTGCAGCACAAAGACAACACGTTGCCCTCATGCTCCTGAAATACTAAATTTCACTCCTTGCAATACTCAATTACATTGAAGGTCATTTTGCTGCCCACTCTGATCTTCACTGGGGCTGAACTACCCGGGACATCTCTGCCTGGGCAACCCCCAGCCAAAGGACAGGGCTCTGTGGCTGCTGCCGCTCACTCGCTGCCTTGCCAGGCTGCTGTAGGTGCTGATTAATATAAATACACCCGCATTGCACTGCTTAGGGGGGATAAACTGCCCTTCTTTGCTCTACAATGGCTTCCAGACTGACTTTCTCACGATTTTGTAGGGACCAGAGGAGCGTTCTATGCACCCAGTTGCTCAAACATTATCAGAGAGTATCAATTACAACTGTTTTTCTCACAGGAATCCAAATAGAGGTGGGAAGAGGAGGTTCTGGCTGATGTGCTCTGGGGCTGCGAGGCTGAATGCTGGGAACAGAGCAAGGCAGGGACAGGGCCTGAGCGAGGAGAAGCGCCGGCTCTTGAGCAGTGAGAGGGACTCAGCTGGAGCAGCAGCAGAGATCTCTGACTGCAGCACAAAATCCATGAAATGATGTCAACAAGAAGGGGAAATCTTCCTGTTGTGTTTTCTGTATATGTAAAGGGCTTCTGCATTTTTTTCTTTTTTTCTTTTCTGTTTCCTCAAAGGAAAAGAATATCTTGAGAACCCCAAAGTGATGTTGTACTTGCTCCTGTTTTCATCCTGCCGTGTATTTGTTTGGTTCTATCAATATAAAATCTCTTCTACCTTTGCTTGCCACTTCACACATTTATTTTCACTTCAATTTCTGAAGCAGTGACACTGTGCACTGTATTTTGAGTGCTAATGTTGATTGAAGTTCTCCCTGAAAGGATGTGCACTTGAACTGTCAAGACAGTGAGTGATTGACAGCAGCTAGAAGTACTTTTTGTGTCAAGGCTTTGTCAAGTCATTGTTGTAAAACCTACTTTACTGAATACCAATAATTCCTGCTAGATGTTCAATCAAAAGATACTCTGTTCCTGCACCATTCTGGAATAACAGTTAATATTTAGTGCCCTTCCCTCATAGGCAAATTTGAGGTAAGTCCCTTAGAGCACTTTGCATCAGGTTGGGCTTTTTGGGACACTCATGGGTGCCTATTTTCATTATTGCAGCCCAGCTTAAGGGAGGAATTCTGTGCATGCTCTTGCTGAGAGATTCTGCATGCGAGAGTTTGTTTAACACTGCGTCTTTTATAACTGCTTATTCGGCACATGCACCATAGTAAAGATGTTTAATAACTCGCATCTGTTATTTTTTTCCCCTAACAGAAGTTTGCTTTATTTCTCTGCATAACTGTTTTTAAAGTAAATTAATTCTACAGTATTTCTGAAGATTAAGTAGTTCTTTGTTAGTATGTTTAACAATGAAAGAAATTTACTGCACCAAAAATCATTTTTATTGTTGGATGAAACCCAAAATGTTGCTTGCCCTTTATTTTCACATTTATATACGTATATATATATTTTTTTCTTCTTATGTCAAGATGCTGTGCAAGTAGAATTCCCCTGTTCTGCTTTCCGAAACACAAGGTGAAGGAGGCCCCACCACAGGGCATGGAATTTGACTAAGGCTTTTGTTGCAGTAATTACCATCTGAGGCCATGGGATGGTTGGACAGGGAATGTGAGTTCAGCTTTGAGGAATTGCCAACTAGAGCAATTTAGTGGAGATCCAGAATCATTATTTGGTTTACAAAAGAGATTCAAATTCCACTTTTATTTTGTAACCAACAAAAATGTATTTTTAAATGAATTCCTAACCCAATGGGAAAGCTGAAAATTATCAGGCTCTGTATTCTCATGCCGTTCTTTTTTCTTGAATTCAGGTTGTGAAAGGCCTTACGTACCTGTGGAGCTTGAAGATTTTACACAGAGGTGAGTAACAGCTGTTCTCCAGCAAAGTACCATGTTACATTATTTTAACAACACTTTTACAAGGACGGGGACCATACTAACACCTGGTTTGGTTCCAGGAGAGCTATGCAGAGTGAACTTCACTTATTAGCCTCACAGCAGATTATCTGATAAAATATTTTCCTCCTCTAATAACCCCTTTCTCCTCCCCTACAGGCAGAACACTAAAGCGATGGAGATTAATTTTATAGACATTTAGATGCTTAGGGTTGCAAAGAGATGCCCAGCAGAACTTTCAAAATCTATAAGGCAAATCAGATGCTTGACTGCAGTCAGAAATTGAAGATAAGGTGAAATTGCTTATGTATTTTGGAAGTCTCCTGTGACAGCCCCGAGCACTGCTAGAGGTTTCATCTCAAAACCACGGATCGTGTCTTGTGATGGCAGTGTAGAACTAAGAAATACAGTTCTAAGGCTGCTTAAGCATACCAAAGCAGCTGTTCATCCAATATAGGGTGTTGTTATGTTTAGTTTCCTTTCTAAAATTAATTTGTATTTTTAAAAATAGTTTTGTTTTTTAGTGCAGTTAGATTTTGTTAAGAATTTGTCTGTCAAGGTGGTTGGTATATGCTAGAACTTCCAAACTTCCAAAAAAGCATTCGTTCTGAAAACAGCAGAAAATGCTGCTTAAAGAACAGCCTCTTCCTTCCACTCCTCCCAAAAAAGAAAAAAAGGAAACGGGAACTCATTGCATTTATGTTTCTCAAGTGTCTGAAAGTAACAGCCCTGGTTCCTAATGCTGCTAACTACCCTGTTTAATTTAACCCATCTGCTCGCTCAGTCCGTGCACACAGTTGGAGAGTGCAGTAACCGACATCATTTGGGATTGAAAGAGAAGTGTAGAGTAGAGAGAGGAGGAGAAAAATGGACATTGTGAAATTGTACGTGTTAAGCCAAAGACTGTTTCCTGTGGCCTGCCTGCTTTTGGAGTGCCTGAGGTAGGAGCTAGGTTCTGGGAAGGGGGTGGGAATTACATGGCTGAGGTGGCCACCGTCCTTATAGGGTGAGTGATGGGAGCTGGGCACCTCTGGAGAGGGATCCAGAAATCTATGCCCTGAGGAGGAAGAACAAGTTAATGGGAAACACTAATTACCAGGATGTTTCTGAGGCCCTGCCCTGCTTGAAGTTCAGCCACCGACTCAGGCTGTAGGTTGGTACCTCCGTGCACTGGAGGCCTCTGTGGAGCAGAAGGTCCTCGCTGTGCTTGGTGCAACGGCCCAAGCAGGAGCAGTGACACAGGGCACCCATGTTCAGTCCCACCTCGTGTGAGGGGGTCGGTCCCTCAATGTGTCCTCCCCGGGAGAGCCCTCACACCTGGGAATAGTCTGGCCTGGGTGGGAGGGAGAGAACTGTGGCCAGGGCGGAATAGAGATCGGGAAGGGACCTGACTTTGATGCAGCTGATTAGAGGGTGAGTGAAATGCTAAGGCTGTCCGTGCGTTTGACCTTAGGCTGTCTCTGTATGAAAACAACAGAGACATCCAGACCAACTTCGCGCAGGCCCAGGTTAGCAAAGAGGCTCCATTCCTGATGCTGGTTTAAGCATTTCAGCCATTAGCTTGTATGTTCTCAGGTACAAATATTTATCAGCTCATCTACTCTCTGCAAAATGATGACAATCTCGGTGCTTGAGCTGCCTCAGCAATTGCCAGAATAAATATTTATGAAAAGAAAAGGTGAATGGGGCATCCCTGGCCGGATATTTCCCTGAATAAACTGCACAGTCCTTGCCAAGCTTCCATGGCATCCGGGAAGCAGCAGCAGATTTGAACTGCCTTTTGTTCAGAATCTTTTCTTGGAAGATTGTGGCCACCTACTCAATGTGACTTGAGCTGAGTGAATTGCGCCGTGGCTGCCGTTCCTGTAATGCCACCTTGCTCCTCTGTGAGCCTGGAACCTGGGGCTGAACTTGGCTTTTGCAGCAAAAAGGAAACTTGATGGCTTTGCCTTGCCTAGAGAGTGGATGTCAGGTTTTGATGAACTATGTGTGGTCCTTGCTCTTGTCCAAAGAAGAACAGAGAAACTCTTTTTGATTTAGATTTTTCTCTCCTTGATGTCTCTTGCTGACTTGGCCAAGCTGAGAACTGTGCTGCAAACGACACATAGGAGAGAATTTTCCTTCCAGGGTCCAGCTGTTTCTCTTCCAGGGTCCAGATGTTTTTTTTCAGGACATTCTACTGACCTGCTTTTATATGTTAGAGATGGGTACAGAGTAATGCAGTGTGAGGGAGATGCCTGTTTCTCAGTCATCTCCAAGTGTCTGCTGGTTTTAATGCATCAGGAGGCAAAGGAAAAAAAATGAATCCTGACTTCCTCGCTGTCGCATGTAAACCAGACCAGGCAGGGAGCCCTTGGAGACTAAGAAGTCAAGAATTTCCTTGGTAGTGACAGCAATCATCATGAAGTTGTGTAATACAGTGCAGCAAACGGCACTTTCTGACTAGATCATGGATTAAAGCAAAGGAAACAAACAATGAACGAGTCTTTTATTCCAGATCAGACATTTCAGCAAATATTACAGCTTAACTTCAAAACATACCTTGCAACTAATGAGGTGATAGCCGTGCATATTAATAAACCCAACGCTGTAGTCCTAGTCATCACACCCACATCAAACATAAACAAAAGATTAACACCTACACCACTTCTTTGGAAGATGTGAGAATGTCCCAATGATAAGTGTGCTCTCTTCCCCAGAGGATAAGGGGTAGAAATGGAAGGGTAATGAGAAATTAACTTAGATTTAAAACGGAATTAGCAATTAAACAACTCTAATCATGTACAAAGTCAAAGTTTGTGTAAAGACAAACTAAAATCTGTTAAGTTCAAGAATAAGTATAGACCATCTACATTTTTTCTCTGGTACATTTATTTTCTCTGTTCACACCTCCTTATTAAAGGAAATATATGAAATAAATGTCACCCGCTTGTCTTCAGCTGCGCTGATCTGTATTGGTAGGCGTGAGTTGATATAAACATGTGTGCTCAGTGCTGAGGACTCAAACTGGTCTGGGCCCCTTGATGTGGAATGGGGTTTGCAGCAATTTGCAGGGCTGGTGTCCTGGTGCGTGCGGGATATCCCTGGGCATCATTCCGAGGGGCTCTCCCGATGGATGCCCTGGCAGGAGCTCGTGTGGTTCCTCCCTGGTCTTGATGCAAGCAGAGAGATGCAGGTGGGTAGGACCAGGCGCTGATGCAGGTAGGGATGATGAATGTCCCTGTCCTTCCAGCTGGAGCTGTACTTTGCTGGGGATTTCACCCAAGGTGTCCAGAGCAACCTACTTGAATTTTCTTTTCCTGTCTAACGTAACAAAAAAGTCAGCCTTAGTGCCACCTACAAGACAAACAAAGTTGCTAGGGTGTGTATGTGTGTGTGTCTGTATTTATACAAATGTATGTGTACACATTCACAGGCCACTTAAGCTTTTAAACAAAACATCATGGCTCTGCAAAAAGCATGCTGGTGAGGTCATTATGGCAGGAAAATATTTTCATTCTTCCAGCTGCTTCGCTGTTGTTAACAGTAATGTTCCATGCGCTGTCCCCAGCTAAAACTGTGCTTTTGTGTCTCTTGTCTTCCTTGAACTTGGTGCATTGCATCTGTGTATTTCTAAAAGACAGAAGAAGTCAAGAGACACCTTTTATAAATCTTTTTTGTTCACAATCATTAATCTGCTTGCTTTCAATAAAACAAGATGACTGAAATGTTTGGCGTTCAAAAAGCCGACCCTCTGACAGTTCTGTTTACTGGTAAGTAAGAGCTTAGAGGTCCCATTTATCTGCGGAGAGGTGAAATGACTTGCACAGATATATCATAAAGAGAACTTGTTCGTCCTCTATAATGATGCTTCATACAAATCATTTGTATTAAGCAAGCACTGGTAATGGGAGCATAATGACCCCTTTTGGCTCTTGTTTAAATTCTTTCACTTCTAAACAGTAATATTAATCACAAGCAGATGGTGCAGAACATTATTTATGCACATTTGTTTTCCAAAAACAAAAAAATATTTAACCCATTAACTGAAGTGCTTTGCAAAACAAAAAGGCTAATTTACTGATTGGGTGATTTCCCCCCTCATTTTCAATTTCAGAAGGTTTTGAAGTGGCCTTTTGTCTAGGATTGTCACTTGCTCTTTCCTTGAGGAAGCCAATGTAACCTCCAGGATGCATGGAAATACTGTTTTAAAAGCTCAACTTAAGATACTGTTTAAGTGGGTGCTGTAAGGACAAATAAATATTCGTAATGGGGAGGAAAAGGAAAATCTGGCCATGTGCATTAGCAGAAACTGGTGGTCTCAATCCAGTTCTGCTACTGAGAAAGCAGTTCCAGCGTTGATGTACCAAAATGCTTACCACGTTTGGTTGGTTATTAATGACTTTGTTCTCTCTTCTACAGCTAGAACCAAGGACTGTCATAGTGCATTTTGCTTTTGAAAGTGTTAGTACGGCAAACGGTTGGATTTGTAGAGCAAACCAGCAGTATTTTCTGCATGGGTGACAGTGCCTGCCCTGCCGTGCGTTAGGATTCCCTGCAAACGCAGCACCTGGGTAGACCTCTGGGCTGCCGTATATTTAGAAAGGCCGTTAAACAGGATTACTGGGCACCCCACTGTGCTCGGCACGGCCACCAAACCCGAGGAGGTCCCGGGACACCAGGGAGGAGGGAGCTGCTGCCTCCGGGGCTGCCAGCAACACATATTTTTTGCAGAAAATATTCCTAAAATATTTCTGGAGATGGAGGGGTTTTGCATTTGTGTGGATTGCCCTGTGTTTTTCCATCACCTGAGGAGGGAATAGGTTTAACCAAAAAAAAAAGTGCATGCAGATTGAATTCCTAAAATTGAAATTCAGATCGCAATACCCAAACTTAGTTTACTGCTGCTGCGAGTTGATGAAGATCCTTGTGAAAGATTCTTCTTTTGTCTTTAGGGGGGAATTGCAGAATACCGTAGTAGTATTAATACTGAGTTTAAAATTATCAAACCGCTTAAGTTACATAAAACAGTACTGAGTGCTTCCCCTTTTTTAAACTGTATTTTTTACCTCAGCTATAGGAAAGCATTTAATCAGTTTGTTAATTGAAGTTATCCATTTTTACATTACAGAGACAAATTAAGCAAGCTACTGTGGTACCAGAAAACATCTGCTAAACAAACGCAAACTTAATGATAAGCAAAATTGGGTTCTTTCCTAGTTGCCTTTCATCCATCTGCACCCAACTAGTGTTCACTTTTAAAGAAGGCAGAGATACAAGCTATTACTTTTAATCCAGAATGACAGAAGAAAGCAGTGATTAGGCAAAGCGTCCGTGCTCTAATCTTCCCAGGTCTAAGCCGGCCGTATCTCCCACATCCTGCCTTCCAGCTGGTGTCCCGGGAAGAGAAAGATGCTCTATGGTTCTCCCTCTAAACTTAGACTGAGCGTTAGGAATTTACTTGCATGTGGATTTTGCAGTATGTAATCGATTTACTTCTTAAATTATAAAAATGTTTAAAAAAATACCATTCTTTCTCCCTGTTATCTTTTGGCTCATTAAGTTTTGGCCTGTTCATCATCTATAACACAGGTTGTTCCCTACTGTTTCCTGCAACAGATTTTTCTGTATATGAAAACTTCTAGCATCTCTCCTTTGTCTTCCCCACTTCAAACCATAATCTGTCTAGGCAGCTGTTTTGCCCTGTATTTATGCAGTTGATTAATCTCTGTCTAAATGTGGTGCTTTTGTTTTGCTCTATTAAACTTCATCATATTTTTTCATTTTGATCTGTCGGTTTGTCAAAACCATTTCAGCTTCCAAGCCCTGTCCTTCAGTGCACTGCCTGTCCATCCCACACTGGTGTCATCTGCAGATTTCATGACATGGTTTATTGGTGTTTGAGAGGTGCAGATACCATGTTGTCTGTGATAAACCAGAGGCTGTGTTTGACATCTCTCTGAAGCCTTTTCCATTCCAGCGCATCACGGCAACGCTCATGAATCTCTCTGTATGCAAGATGCATGTAGAGGGCAACATGGATTAAGTCCCAGTTTGGTGTCTCAACAGATGTGAAGCCATCCAATATGCTGGTGAACACGCGAGGACAGGTGAAGCTGTGCGACTTCGGGGTTAGCACACAGGTAATTCCCAGTGCCGAGGCGCCCGCCCCCACTGGGAGAGCACTGCTCATTTCTAATCTCCAAGTGACTTTTTTTCCATCTGAATATGATTGTTCATTGTTTAATGACAGTAAAAACTGCTGATATTGTAATTACTACTTACGAATAGCAAACTTCATTGATATGCAGCTTTGATATGAAAGCGTTTTGGCCAGACAAAAGGGAGGGCAGAACGAGGGATGTGTCTGGGGAGCCCAACTGGCCCACAATAAAAATTAATATTGGGAGCAACAATAGTGGTGGGCTTTTACAATGTGCAGCACAAATTTTAATTAATTTCCATTTTGGGCCTCCCTGGAGAACTTCTCTGATAGTGACCCGTGAGCTTGCTGTGATGTTGATTTGAATTTCAGCACCTTTCCTCTCAGCCAAACACGAGGACCAAAGAGAAGGTCAACCTTGTATTAAAACTTGTCAGAGCCTGTTGTCCCTCCAGCGTATTTAGTGCTCGTTGCATTCGCCTCATGAGCGGGGCTTTATTCACAGCTTGAGCCAGCTGACTGAAAAATGAGTGCGCTCAATCCCGCTTCCAATTGACTTTTTATATCAGACTAGTTTGGGGTACTAAAGCGATAAGCATCCTGTTTAACAGAATTGTTTAAGGTTATCTGCCATAAACTGTAATGCAGTGCTTGTGTAAATTGGAACTCTCATTCAAAACAAAAGAGAGATTTAATCATTTTTAATGCCTTTGTAGATAAATTTGTTCCCTTTTACATAATTTTTGGTTGATTTATAGGAATGATGATTGTAGGTTAAATGAGGAATAATTGCCCATTTTATTTCCACATTATCTTTATATTGTTCTAACAGACTGTTTTGTCTGATAGCTGGTGAATTCTATAGCCAAGACGTATGTCGGAACAAATGCTTATATGGCGGTAAGTGAATTTATGCAGGAATAACATTTAAGCAGAAGTGTTTGTTCGCTGTCTCATTCCGTGCGATGTAGGATATATTCTAAACCAATTCTCACCCTTCCTGGTGCCCTCCCTCTCGTTGAGGAAGCTCTGCCTTAGTTGTGTCCCCCACGGTCCCCCGCTCTGACCCACTCCCTTCCTATCTGCCATCACATAGCAGCGCTGCGACAGCTCCGCTCATCGCTGCTATGGGAGAGTAATACTGGAAAAGTGCTTCTTTAATGTATTTTTAGTTGTCTTTAACGCATCGTAACAACTGGGAACAAAGGGAAAAGCCAGTTCAACATAAAAAGGCAGCTGATAACCACTGATAACCTGCAGCTGCTCGTGGTCCGTGATTGCTGCTCCGAGCCTGCAGGTTAGCCCAAGATCTAGGTGGGTGCTCAGGGGGTCCTTGGTGCTGCAGCTCGTCCTGGATGCATCCCATGGGAAGGTGCCCTGCCCATTTGAAGTCAAAGTATCTGGACTCATTAAATTAAGCCATCAATTGCCTGTTGTGTATTTTTCACATGCCAAGTCACTGGTATTCACCAAGTCATCAGTGCATTTCATTTTTTTCTGTATGCATTTTAGCTAGGAGAACACTTGTTCCGAGTACTTTTGTGCTTTATCTATTCATTAACAATATAAATTTCCATCATTTTTTGGATGAAGGTAACACATTTCTAAAGCTGAATCATATGGGGGAAAAATTGCTGTTAGCTGGAGTGAGAGATTTGGTTTTAGTGATTTTTTGCTGACCTGACAAGTGGTGCGCGGTGCCCATGTGTCTTTTTTTGGTCCTTAAAATGTTTTTGGTAAACTGCTTATGTGGTAAAATTGAGGCAAAAATAAGTGTTCAGCTTGTTATAAAGCAAATTGCAAACAACAGTGCAAAATGGCTGATTCTTGTATTTTCAAAACTTAGAGAAGGGGAGAGAAAAATCTATGACCTTTAATTGCTTGTATTTATTTATTTAACTACTTCGTATCAGATGAGGATGTCCGTTTATTTGCTAAGTGTTTTTTCTAGTCAAGGTGTGCACCCGTTACATGCCTTCTGAAACAATCCTGTCAGTATCCTAGAAGGAGGTAAAATGTCCAAAACCTCCAA
>JAVCKT010000340.1:0-18468 GCA_032273925.1 Rhynchotus rufescens | reverse complement strand
CAAGCTTCTCTTCTCTCCACAGCACCTTCCTGACCCCTTGTTATGGCACAGCCAGGACAGTGGAAATGCTTTGTTGTTGCACTAAGCACACAACTCATTTACAGTGATCAGTGGCAGTTCAGGGTAGTTTTGTGACTTGCAAGTGTTTGACCTCTTCAGATAAGAGTTAATTTGCAAATTCTGCATGCTTGACAATCCTGCCTGTGAAGGCACACAAAACAGCTACAGCTGCTGATGCAGGTTGCATAACCTTCTGCTGAAGAGGTGGTGTCAGCAAATCACTAGACCTTTCTACGGCAATGTGGGTTCCTCACCACCACAGACTGATTCAGGGCAAGAGTCTACAAAGACTGGTCTCAAGATCAAGCTCTTTGAGCCAGAGCCCTAGATCTTTAGCAGGTTTTGGGCCAGGCCTGTTACTCCTGGCAGAAAGGAAGGCCACACACTTGTGCATGGATGGAGAAAGATGAAGAAGTGACAAGCACTGAGGTGCACTAACATGTGCAGATGTATCTTTTGGCACTAACACCCAGATCAAGAGATACATCTGATAACTTGGCTGCGAACAGAGTCTCAGTTTCCTCTGAAGCTCTAATACCTTTCACAGCATTTTTTTGGTCCTACCTCAAGAGGTGCCATCGCCAGAGAGGGAAAGGAAATGAAAGTCTGACAGCAGTTTTGGAACCTGAAGATTCAGCTCAGCACTGCCCTATATGTTCTCCAACTATTCCCATTTCAAAGGCCACTCTGATGAATCTGAAAGATGCCAAGAGGTAAAGAAAGAAGACCCCTAAAAGAAAATAACCACTAACAAAAACGGAAGACACTACAGACCAATGCAGAGCTGCCAAATTCATTAGTTTATTGGTGATACCACTAGATGGTATCCATTCTCCAACTTTGACATTTTTTTTCCTATTGTTTGGTTAACACATACTGGCACAAAAGCACTCATATTTATCCTAAATATATTTAATGCATTACGTCAAAGGTTAATCTAATTATATAAGTAAATGCATACTTTTTTTTCCCTCTTGTGTTAGGCCTTTTGTTCATGACACACAATACAGAAAGAAGCAACTCATTTTATGCATAGTGTCTGTCCCAGCTACTTAGTGAAGAACTTTCTATTCAGGAATAGGAATGCTGGTTTAACAACCTGGTCTGCTAACATCATGTTTCAGCCTCTGAGCACTTTTACACAAGAGCCTGGTAAACATGCAACCTAAGGATGACACATCACAGAATCACAGAATCACAGAATATTCAAGGTTGGAGGGACCTCTAGAGATCTTCTAGTCCAACCTTCCTGCTCAGGCAGGCACACCTACAGCATGTGGCACAGGGTGGCATCCAGGTGGGTTTTGAAGACCTCCAGAGAAGGAGACTCCACAACCTCCCTGGGCAGCCTGTTCCACTGCTCTGTCACCCTCACAGGAAAGAAGTTCCTGCTCACCTGGAGATGGAACTTCCTGTGCTCCAGCTTATGGCCATTACCCCTCGTCCTATCGCTGACCACCAGTGAAAATAGCTTGTCCCCTTCCTCCCTGCATTCTCCCTTCCTGAACTTATACATATTAATCATATCCCCTCTCAGCCTTAAAAGAAAAAATTGAAATAGAGCATGTTGAAAAGTTTAAATTTAATTTCTAATTAGAAAAATTAAATAAAAAAATCTTATGCTATTATATAAAAAGCTTCAGTTTTGAAGATTGTTTCTGACAGGAAAAGGACAATAAAAATTGCTGTTAAAACTCTGTCACCTGATATCTTTGATATTCTGGGTTTACCTGCTCTTTAGCATCTCTGAATATCTCATTTCATCCTCTTCCCTTTCCATTATTCACCATTATTGCATTCCTATGGTACTATAAATAATTGTAGTATCACACATTATTTACAAAATGGGGCATCACTATCCACAGTTCTTGACACTAGTTATTTCTGAGAACTATTGGAACAGCTACATGAGTAGATCTTCAGGCAGGTATGTCTATGGAGGGAGCGTGATCTCTTTTTAAAATGCTATTAATTTTGTTCTATTTTTAATCACAATAAATGTTAATTTTAATTAGCAGCAGGATTTCATTGTGTTGAGTCATTCTTCATAACAGAGAATCTCAAATTCAGATATTCATTTAGGATTAAAGACATCTCTATTTATGCTGATATTTAAGAACAATCAGAGTAGGGCAATATTTGTACAGGGAATAAGGAATAGCATTGGCAACACCTTTGGAAGTTAATTAAAACATTTTATAATTAATTTAGTTGAATCAAGTAATGAACTGTGAAGATCCATGTTTTTAATGTATGTCAGGAGCACTTGGATATTTAAATGTTATCCCAACTGAATATTCATTCATTTATATGCTCTAATTTTTAAATACTCTAAATTGTCTTTTAGCAAAGCAAGAGCACTCTGCTCTTAATTTACACTGGTAGGGGAATTGAACGTATTCAGAAGACTTATCTCTGAGTCAATTACTACTTCAGACCCATCCATATGGAAATACTTTTTTAATGGCATTACCATAAATTTGTTGTTTTCTGTTTTGGCAGTGCAATGTGTCAAAGTGAAAGGCACACTATTGATTTAATTTAATCCGTTTCTAGTGACACAAGGCTGAACTAAGAGAGCAAGAGGCCCCTTGAAAAACTTCTAGACTTAAGTACATAATTGCATATGCTTTCATAACATAAATATGAAAGCAGAGACATCTACATTTCATAATTCACTGCTTTGATATGTTTTCCTTATACTTTTAGGCCAGGAAATATGAATGGTTGAAAACTATTAATTTATACAAATTACTCTTGGAAGTGATACTTCCATCTTAACCTCAAGGGGAAACAGATGCCCTTTAGAGGGACATTTGCTGGCATCAAATAGTTACTACATTTTTGCCGTCACACAGATTCAAATTTTCCACTCTGACAACACTGAAAAACTCTGGAAGCTGTAAAAGGGTGACAAAACTGTCATATACTACAAAGCAAATGAAGGGTAATTGGTACTAACTGAAATTTGTACCAATTGTTGACAAGCAGTGCTGAAGGAACAATTATAAATTTCATCCTGAAGTCAGGGCTAATAGAAGACACGTTTGCTACGTTATGTAGCTACATTCCCTTGTCTCCCTTGAGACAGTATCATTCCATTCTAAGAGTTATTCAGAACAGATTTATTATTACACAATTACCCCTCCTTCCCCTTTGCTTTTCCTTTTGGGAACTTGGCAAATTAGAAGGTGAATCACTTTAATAAACCAGCTCTTCAGCAGCTCTAATGCATAAAATGAAAAACACTGAATTTATGAATTCACAAGGGCACTGGAAATTAGCATCATATGGCTAGATCAACTGATTTAACTTCCTTAACTTCACAAAAATACGAACTCTTTAATATCAACGGGAAGACCTCAGTTTGAAGCATCTTCCAGCAGGGACATGACCTGAGAGCACAGCTGGCTCGTTATGAATTCAGAAACATCCCACCTCTGTAAATTCTAAGAATCCTTCTTGTTGCCCTGCGAGTCCTCTCTGGCTGCTTTCTATTCTAGAGAAGTTCTACAGTTTTTAATTGATCAGAATTTAGATGTATGGGTCCCCAGTTGTGAACATTTTATCATAAAGAGCCATAAAAAATCTTTTCTTGTTGATAAGAGTTGGGCAGATAAATCACAGACATTTTGACACCATCTTCTCCTTTGAAGTCCTTTGTAATTCTAAGCCTTACATGCTGCCCACTCCTTTTGTGGCAAAACTGCAGCCAAAAAAACCTAACTTTCTGCTGCAGGTCATATTCAGCACTTTGTCTTGACACTGAGGTGCTGTTCAAAGTGCTTAGAGCTAGTACACAAAATATATACTGAAAAAAAAATATACTGAACAGCCTTTACTTCAGAGCCTGAGACCTTCCCTATTCCTGTCAGACACTGTGGGACAAAGAAGAACCCAGGACATTGCCTAGACTGACTTGGGTTTTTTTTGACTCTAATCTTCATAGGCCCAACCCACCAGACCTAGTTTCAGGGTCTGACTCATTTTCACAACACAAAGCTTAGCAGCTTGGTCATTTACAGCTGTCTTCCACTCCCATGACAAAGAAAATTTACTCTTTGGAGCTGTTTGTGAAATTGAGATCCAGGTTTCATAATATGAATGTGCCCTCCCTTTTGATGGTCATGTGAGGCAGCAACCCTGTTTCTCCCTATCCTCTCTTCCTTCACTGTATCCTCAATAGTAACAGCCGCCACCTCATTTTTTTCCTCCCAACAAGTTCCACTCAATGCTGTTCTTCATGCTCTTATTTTCCCCTGTCTTTTAAGTTTCTGCACTAAAGTTTCTACTATTGCTTCCTGTGTCACACTCCTGCACAGCTACATCTTAGGAACACAGCTACAGCTCCACTCCCCTGGCATATCTACTTGCTGAAAAACAGGACCAACTTGATTAAACTCTTCCTCACTTCTCTTATTATGAGAGGACTATCCTATTACTGCACCCCACGTTTCCTCTTTCCTAACGAGGAGACAAGCCTGCTCCATAACCCACATGAATAGAGCTTATAGTTCATTAGTGCATCCCTGGTTCAGCCCCAATGACATTTTCAGACTCCCAATACCTCGCATTGCAGCTTACTTGCGGATCAAACAGATGAAGAGGCTTATTGGCAGAAAAAAATGCATATACTGAGTTCCAAGATATCCTGTGGTTCAGACCAAGAAGCAGATGCAGCATTACAATAAACCAAAGGCTTCTCTGGGCTATGCAAATTATAACTACCCCAGCTTAACTCCAGGCCTTTCCCATAGAACTCAAGGCCCTATGTAGAACACAGCTCAGCTAAACCAGAGACTCTATGTCTAGGACTGTCATTTATTGCTTTTTTTTCTTTCTATTTACTTCAATCTTTTATATTGATTCTATATAAATATTCAATGACCATACTACTTTGGCTATTAGCATTGTTACAAGAATGCTGCATTAAAACTTTTTATTTTCTAGAAATAAAATTCACTGTAGAGCAAGATGGACAGTATTTGCATTCTCCAGGAGTGGTGCTACAGACATTCATTATGCAAAATAGGGATTAAATAGGCTATTTAGAAAAGATCAAGCTGCAGGAAGATGCAGATGGTTGATAGGAAATCATTTTCAAGTCAGAGATGCATTTAAAAAATAGACAAAGAGGGTGAAGGGAAGAGCCAACAGTGTTATGAGTTAAAAATAAAACAAAGAAAGCAGAATATATCCTGGTTTAACAAGGAAAAATCCCAGATTGTACAATAAACCAAAATGATACTGCAATCTGGAACTGCAATACAAAAACTCTTCTACTAGAAGGATCCCTTCATGGTGAGGGCTACAGGCAGCCACCAGGTGGAAATTCTGAAGCCCGAATTGCAACCAAGATCCAGATGCCCATGGGCAAAGGCCTCCCAGAAATTCACAAAACTTTCGAACTTGCAGCCTTTTCTGCATTTGAGTAAATTCACTTTTTCTAATTCAATACTGGGTTAATATATGCAAATATAAACAATTCTCAGTTATTGATATTGTTGTGTCTTATAACTGCCTTATTTCAAAGAAATAGTTCATAAATTGGCTTAGTTTGGCTGTCCTTAGTCCATTAAAAATACCTGATTTTAGAGTGAGCAAAACCACTTTGTGGTCTTAGATATCTGTTCAGTATGAAATCACATACCAGGATATTTCTGTGTTTATACATTTTTAGCATACAAACATTGTAAATGTACATAGCAACTCTACTCTAAAGAAATATATCCTGAAGTCATAACAGCTCAAGGACAGCCCACCTAAGCCAGTCTAAAAGAAAGATTGTCCAACTGGTCCAATGGTCTCAGTTTCATAAAGTTATGACTAATTAGAAATTTTAATGGGTAGAAAAGTCTTTGGTGGTAGCGGTTACCAGTCATTCTACAGATAAAAACAAGTAATCATTCTCATAACAAATCATAAGGGGAGCTCTAAACACAACAGTAGTATCTACTAATAAAGACAGTCCATCTTGGAACTTCATAATCTACCCCGGCAATAGGTCCCTGCCATCAGACCTAAATCCTAGCAAGTCATGGTTTTGCATCTGATTGATAATAGGAGATTTACTATCAATCTTAAAATCACTTCATTTCCAACTTTCCAAAAAAATGTACTGAAGCACGATCATGGGCACTTGTTCTATCCTCTGATGTTCTCACCCTCAGCTCTACCTCCTCCACTTTCCCTTCTGCTCCCTTAGGTCTATTTTTATCACAGTTGCAGAAATTTCATGCTGAGCTAGTAAGCTGATGATAGTTCCTTGTCTAAAACCCTTTGATTTTTCCAAAATAATTGCATTTACTAGACCTGTGAATCACACTAAAACATCCTTTCATTAGTATTCTAAGGCAGAGGATAAACCTGAGTCCATATATGGAAATAATCCATATTCCCCAAGGTAAAACAGCTTTTTGCATCATGTCTTTCTGTATTTTATTATTTAGATCAACACAGGTATCTCACTGTACATCTCATTCTGAAAAGCAGCCAGTTTACTTAAAGCTGCAATAAAATGAAACACATCTGCAACTTTGTAAAAAAGAAAAAATGAAATAAACCTTCAGAAAAGAGATGCACTGCAAAGCAAATGCCTAGATTAACTAACCAAATAAGAAATAAAAGCTCTTTTATGCATAATAGATCACATCTTTTATCTTTTGCTGAAAATAAGTCCATAGGCATCTGCAGAGCAAGTGGTTTCTTTACCTTGCTCAGTCCCAGACATGCAAAGAAAAGGAGGCATGAGCACAGCTCACTCCCTCAGCCACAGTCCTGCTTGCCCCATGCAAACCAGGTGCACTTGAGAAGCAGTACAGTTGGGCAGCCAGCAGCTTAAACCTGCACCAATACACCGTGAGCCTAAACAGAGCTGACCAGCTACCGTTTCACCAAAGCGGAGCATGGGTCTTCCTCACCTGGAGCCTCTTTTTTTTTCTGTTAGTAATCACTGCAACGAGATGAATGACAAAGAAGAGTTTCTCTGATATTTCTTACTTGCCCATTTGCTATACATCTTACTGTTTCCTTTGTTGTCTTCAGTCTTTTGCAGAGAAAAGCTGTCATTATTACTATTTTACCATTTTTACCATTCTAGATATATCCATGATCCTGATCCTGTGTCCTTTTGAAATTTTTGGAAAAATTTCCATTGATGTAAAAAAACATGGCAAGTGGCCCTTGTGCACAGTAAACATGCCTGACAAACCTAATGCCACAGTAACAACACCCATCACTCCTCCCGCCTTCCTTTATTTTCTCTCTTTTTAGACTTCAGTTTACTAGGTCTGCCCACAAAAGGCTGACATTCACCTTCTCCCTTTCATCTCAGAGATTTTGAGTCAGATCTCTGACCACACTGAGAGCATAGGACAGTCCTGTTTGCGCCTTGGTAAGCACTCAGAACTCCACAGCAGTATCTCATACCCAGAACTGGTCAAGACCAATTCCGCCTCTAAGCTCCTGAGCTGGCAGGAGGCTCTCACCACCTTGCGACACCCAACTTCTTCTGTGACTGATCTTGGCTCTGATTAAATAGACACGCCTATTATTGCTCCAGTAGCTGTAGGTCATGCTTTTTTCTAAATGGGACAGTACAAACAACTGACAAAGATGTAAGCAGTTTTTCACATGACACGATGTGATGAAGCAATCGTCACCTCAGGACTTTCATTTTCCAATTCATTTGCAACTTTGCAAAACCTGCTATTATGACTGGGGAGATCCAGAAAGCATTCACTTTACTCTTCCTCTCCACAGGGACATCCGAAGGGACTAGCTTTATAATTATCTAGCAAGACAGTCAGTAAAGAGTCTCAACTTCCTTAATAAGATCCCTAGGCTCCAAACTCATCATCATATTGCTTTTTTATCTTTAGGATTTTAACTCCCTTCAGTGATTATAACACAAAAGTGTAGCAAGTTTTAGAATGCTATGGATTTAGATCCCAGTGCTCCTATTACCACAAATGCTGCAACACGCAGTGACTGTTAGGCAGCACCACACTGGGAAGCTCAATCTACTTGCCAGAACAATCTTTAAATAGCATTAACTGCTCAAACACATACTACAGCAGTGCCAGGGGGTTGTAAGGGATCTTTAACAGAATGCAGCATATATTATTTAAGTCATCATATAATTGGCTTGTATTTGTTCAAAACTCAAGTAAGGTAAGGTTGGCTGAAAAGAGACAAAAACTGTTTTTGAAACTGCTGGCTGAAACACAGTATTGGTCCAATAATTTCAAAGTAAAACAAAACAACATATAGAAGATGACTACCTCATCAATGACAAAGGTAAGCTGGAGATGGTACCTCTAAATTCTATTGCTGTCTTTAGAGAATGCAAAAGACTGCCTATATATTTCAGTCACACTTTGTGGGGGAAGGTGGAGTAAAAGTGATATAAAATAATACATGGAGCAAAAATGATACAAAATAATACAAAAAATTAATTTGTATTAAGACTTTATGAAGTGCTCAGCACCCACCAGGTGAGACTCAGGTGTTCATACAATTTGGCAAAAAACTGAAGGTAGATTCTGAGCTGCACTCACTCCCTTTACACTTGGCTAGTGTGCTTAAATGCTGATACAGGATTTGGTCACTCTTGAAAAATCTCCCTTTATTAGGTTCAATAGTCACTCTTCAAAATACTTTATATTGAATTTCACTTTGTCATTCAGAAGATCTGAAAGGTTCTCTCCCAGTATAATTACTGTTGCAATTTCTGTTAATGACATCTAAGAACTGGAAACAAGCAGTGGTGGAGGATTAAGTAATTATGGAGTATTAGATGCATTTGAAGAGCTGGGTCACAGAAAAAGAGAAGGAGAAAAGAACAAGCGTGCTTTGGGCTGCTCATCAGCCTGAAAGCTATAAAATATTCTCCTTTTTCACCGCTTGCCTAGCTGTAAAGGACAAACTCCCAGGGCAGATCAGCTCCTCTTCATTGTCCCTGCTCTTGAGAGCTACAGCCTTTATGGGTAAGTAAAGCTCTTGTTAGATAGATAGATAGATGTGAGCTCTAATACATTATTCATTTTCTTCTCATATAGCAAAGTCAAATGTATTTGAGGATAGAAATAAGAAACTAATTTAGGATCATTTAAATATGAAAAGGTAATTATAGGATAAATGCATTACAATAACTTACCTGAAATGTGTGTCATTTTAAACAACGCTTGACAGTCACATAGAAACAAAGGTTTGTTTAAATAACATAAGCAAATTCTAAGGAGGCAAGTGAAAATTAAAGCACTGCCAGCTTAGAAGCCTTTGTGAATTTAAATATGTGAGACACTAGAATTTTTAACTCTGCATTAACAGTACAACATACGTCAAAGCAGCTGCTCACGTATGGCTGTACATTCTTGCTGTGCTTTGTAAAGGGCCACAGAAAAGACTAGAGCTGCATTTAAGTGGTCTGGCCTTTGAATATGCCTCCCTATGATTCAACTATTAGCCTACATACAGATGCAGTGCAAGCCTTTAATTACAAATGTTCCATGCGAAACAAATGGTGTTCATACCGGATTTGAAATATACTTTTGAGATTAATTTCCATTATTCTTCAGATCATTGAAAGACATTAGGCAGCCAGGTCACAAGACTGAGCTTTCTACCTTCATGCACATGATGGTAAGTTGCTCCATAATTAGACCCATTGACATCAGCTGAACTAATCTCCATACTACTCAACATGTTTAACAGTGAAATAATCTAAGTGGAGTCTGACAAGGGACCAGCTGTTTAGAATTACATTACTAGCCAAGTAAATAATTATTCAAGAGAAGTCAAACCTCTTGGTAGTTTAGGGACACTCATGAAAACCAGGTTAAAATTAAAAAGCTTCATAGCTCTTATACCAACGATATAAGAGACAGACAAAAACAAACCCTCCTGTTTTGGTACCAAAAACTATAGGCATTTTGGCACTGCTTCTGGCCTAACTCAGTTCTAATTGAACAGAACTATTTGTGTAGGACTGGCTGCTCCTGTTCTGGATAGAGCTGAAGACAGCAGAACTTTGCCTTGTCTTGGGGCACTATTTTCCTTCTGTTCCCATTCTATTTACATGTACCCGGCCTATTCAGCAAATAGCTCAGAGCAATGATTGCAGTTCACAGTTTACTCCTACCTGTACTGTTGTTCTTTACAGCATTGTTTCTGTTCATCACATATGAACCCTTGAGATGAGAATAAACAAACAACAAATAGTAAACCATACATTTAGTGCCTGTTTGTCAAATTCCATTTCAAAACAAATATTCATGTAAAACACTAGCAATTTAGGCAATTTTAGAGATAGCCTATAATAGCTATATCATACTTTAGTATTGAAACCATCTGTGACAGTATTACTAATTCCTTGTGTCTGGTTCTCAGCCTTCCCTAGCAACTTACTATACCCCAAGGTTGTTGATTTTAATTCAAGCTTTTTTTTTTTTCCCTTCTCCCTCCACCCCCCTTAGAGATTTTTAAAGCAGCATGTCAAAGGCACTTAATAAAGGGGAGTCAAAGCTTGCTACTTACCAGTACCTGAGGGAAATTCAGCCATTCTTGTTGAGTTAGGATCTAGACAAAGTCAATGAAGTTCCCCAGACCTGTACCAGCTGAGAGGAGGAAGGACCAGGTCCTGAACTAGATGGTTTCTAGCAGACTTCTCAAAGTGTCTCAGCTTTATTTCAGCTGTGTGCTCTTTATGCTTTGTGAAACACAGCTCTGACACTTGAGCAAAGACGGTGGCTGGCAGTAATACTTCACTGCTTGTGCTTTCATCTTTACTTGTTTCTAAACTCATTAACCTGTTTGTGCTGCAAGTTTTGACATTCTGAAAAACAACCGTTTTGACTCTGTGACAATCCAGTGTTTTCATCCTCCCATTCACCTAAAACTATGATCCCTCTTCCACCCTCATACATGCAAAATACTACCTTAAAATAGTGTTTCCCAAAAAGTTATCATTTTAGTATTCTAATAGCAAAAACCAATTTGTGTTTTATGCTTTTCTATTGAATAAGCAATTTAAAGTAAAAATTACTTTATTCAGTACTCACTCCAACATATACAATAAAGCATATTCCTTTATAAAATGGCATGGGCATTTTGCTGGAGTGCTTTGTAGATCAGAGTCTAAAACTCTTGCCCACTTTAAACTGAACATACTTGGGCTAATCTGCTCAGCTTGGCTAAAGGAACTCTAGAAGCAACAAAGATAGCTCCTTTCTTACCTCTGCATATGAGTGGATACAGTGTCAAAAAGCACATTGCATTTGTTATCTATGTTTTTAATATGGTAGATGCTCCTTTAAAATACTTATAACATGACAATAGAGAATAGAGAATTTAGCTAGACACCCTATCTAGATAAATCCTCAAAAGAAAAAAGTAACACCTATACAAAAAGCATCTTTTTATCTGATGAGAAATTCTGTGAAATAGAAATGCCTTTGGAAAAGACAGGTGGCAACTGTCTTATAGAAATATTGAATGGATGAATAGCAGGTAAATAGTTTTCAGAAAGAAAATGGGAATGCATAGTCACTTAAGACTGAAAAAAGAGCCACTGCTCAAAAGAGAGAATACTTTTAAGAGGCCAAGAAATCTATAAAATATATAGATGAAATTATAATTATATTGCCAGAATCAAATTTGTAAAGGTGTTAGATCACTTGTTCCTGTTTTCTTACATTTCTGGCTAAATATCTTTGTGAATACAACTCTTCTTGTCCAAGTGGTAACTATAAAAGTAATGGGTCATAGATATCAACGGCAAGGTATAAAAAAGCAGATTCTCCTGAGCAATTCAGAACTGGGAGTGCAGCCCTAAAACATAGGTCGTGTTACAGCAATGTTACTTGTATTAAGCACTGAAAGATCTTTAAGACCACTATTTTTACACTGTATCAACTCTCAAAGTGACCTTGTTTTCACTATCAGATATTTTACACTGCATGATGCAGCCAGAAACCCTTAACTAGGGATTTAAAGCAACAAAAAACACTCCAACAACCAACTAAGCACACCCACTATGCAATGAGCTTTGAGGTCATTTTCCAAGAATGTTTTTCACATCCTTGTAAAGTGATACAATGGGGTTGAATTGCCTGTCAGTGACAGATCAGCATGGAGTGCCTGCAAAAGCTTCAGGCAGTATCCTCAGGAAAAAAGCTGCCACAAGTTCCTAATACAGGGATACAGTGAGTTACTGCAGAAACTAGGTAACTCATAAGGAAAATCAGTAACTTCATGGTGGATTGTGTGAGCATCCTTATCAGTAGATATCCTTATCGGCAGTGCAGGGACAAGATCCTTCTCTCTTGACAGGTCATTCCACATCTTGGGTGGAGACATACAAGCAATTAGCAAGGACAAGGCAGATGCAGATAGGCCATGGGTTGCATACAAAAGTTGTCCTTTGGAGAATTACAGTAATATATATCTTCTAATAAATCACTAAAAAACAAGGAATAAAATCTTTTCAAGTAGCACAAGGTAGTTTTACCCTCTTAATTCTATGTGATAATGCCTAAAACAAATAGCATATGCCACATACAAGCAGAACAGAGATCCCAGGCATTTGTAGTTGCACTGTTTTCATATTTGCTGTTAGCCTCTCCTGTTGAGGCTCACTCTTCCAGTCACATCATGCAGCTGGGTCTTCCATTCTACCTAGTCCTGCTCTCTGGGCAGTGCACGGTTATGCTCTCTTCACTGCAGCAACACACGTTCTGGCTTGAGCTGTGCATCTTCACGCTCCAATAGCTGCAGGCCAACCAAGACCCTTGTAGCCCAGCGGGTGGGGTTCCAAGCAGTCCCTGTTCCTAACTGGATTACTGGATTCCTTGTGTCAGGGAAGAAATGGCACATCTTCCCGGTATCTACCCCGACACACAGGTTGGGGTCTGAATACTATTGGTCTCCTATGCATTTGTCTTCAACATCCATCCATCCACACTCCAAACAGACTGTTCAGCACAAAAGTTTGAGGGTTGATACTTTTTGTGTGTGGCGGGGGGGAAGATGCAGTGCTTGTTATTTTTCCACCCACAGCTGCTCTTCTTGGCTAAGGAAGCCCTTGGAGGAGTTGTCAGCCAAAGGAAATTAGTGTTTTCTCTGCTTTGGAGTCTAATTGGTTTTTCCTCCATTGACAGCTCTTCAAGCTAAATTTAGGGAGCCAGAGAAAATTAGAGTTAATGTTATTTGGCTGAGGCTATGGCCTACTTTCCATACACATACAATGGCCAAAGGAAAGGCTTCCTTTGCTTTGTGTTGCACAGTTAGCAAATATGAACAAATAAATATCAAGTCTGTAATCTAACAGATAGTTACCATGCATCTTATTAATGAAGGTAAGTGATCAAGGGTACCTGTAGAGACCAACAAGTTGCGTAAGAAATACAGAAACCCAGGTATTCACTGAGCTAGTGACACAGAGCTGGGATTCTATTCATTCACAAACAAAAACATTCAATTTTTGCCCAGCTGTCACAGTTTGTCCCATTACTTACCTGCTCCCACTGCTCTAGAGTCAGCACACGGCTTTGCCAGTTCTATTTATCCCTACACTTCACGATAACTGATGAAACCAGCACCTCCTAGAATCACACAACTATGGAAGAAGTTGAACTGCAATTTAAACCAGCAAGTTTCCCAACTTGTCATCCGAAAACTTGTCGGGAAACAACGGAAAAATTACAATACATTGTTGTTCATGCCAAAAAAAAAAAAAAAAAGAGGTGTGTTACTCATTTTTAAGCATAATGTATTTGTGGCTATTCCTGCATGTCTGTTTTGTAAAATTGCTTGCTGCTGTTTCCATGCCTTGCTGTGCAGGAAATTAAAGTAGGGAGCTTGGGCTCCAATGTTAACCTGCCATGCTAGACTACATCCAACAGTCCCACTCTAAGTAGTATGTTGTAGTCCCAAAATATATATATGGGCCCAATAATTAATTGGGCACATAAAAAAAGAGATGCATACTTGTACACAAAGTTGCAGCAACATGTAATTTCTTAAAGTGAAATTTATTCTTATTCACCATCCCTCTAAACAAGAAGAAAGCTAGCAGAATGAGACTAAGCAGCTTTTCATATTATGGGTCATCTCAAGCACATATGGTCTGACTGCACTCATCTGGCTTTGGTCTGACTTATCTCCCTGACCTATTTCAGGTTAAGTCGTATCTTTCCTCTGATCTGTTTTCAGTCTGGGTTCTGCAGTCTTTCTTCCCAAGGACTCTACAGGACATAGCATCAGTCATAGACTAGTAGCACCTGCACCACTGCTAGCTTTTCTCTCCCACTTACCTTTCCTGTAATCCCTTACAGGAGGAACTAAATTACCTAAAAATAAGCTTGTAAAAAATCAGATATTTCTTTTCTGTTAAACTCCATTTTATAATAAATCGATATTTTCTCACCAGGGATAATATCAATTTCTGTTTACACCAGGCATGTGCAGGGTTTTTACTTCATCTGAACCTGAATTTAGCTCTGAGTTATCACCTTCTGATCATATAACACAGAAATTTTACAGTGTTAAAAATAAAAATCTTGTTCATGCACTTAGTTTTGAATAAGTCACTGCACTAGGAAATTCTATTCTTCAGCCATGTAATTTCCACTCAAAAAAAAGTAGCATCTCTACAGTTCCAATAACTTGCTGTTACTATTTCCAAGCTCTTTACTCATTTATGTTATGTTTTTAAATGAGAACTATGCCTACTCTTTCATCACGGAGGGGCAATCCTGTTGGGCAAAGTGCTCTGAGGAGAACTACTCCAGTGTCCATTTGTACTCTGACACGAGTCTGGAGTAAAGAGTCAAAGGAAAATGAAGAGTGCAGGCCAAAGAGCAGATAAACTCTTAAGAAACTCCACAGCAGTGGAGGCTAAGTAGTAGTAATCTGCTCCCTGCCCCCTCACAATGCTCTCCTGTCTACTGGTTAGTGTTTAATCTTTAGAAATCCACCACACTGTATTCAGTCACAGCAATCAGACACTCATCCACTTGTGTTCTACAGCTATTTTTCTACTTTCAGCTAGGTGCTCCTATTATTCCTCACACCAATATTTGACCAAAGGTAGTGGAGGGCAAACGGAAGAGGGACAGAGATTAATGAAACACATATGGCATTGAGTCAGCATTTGTGGCTGACCTGGCTGAGAATTACACAATTTCTAAATACGGATTATATAAAATATTTTGGAATTAGCAGAGAACATTAACTACTAGCCAATCAAGTTTAAACTCCTACTTTCATCCTTCCTGCACTCTGAAGCTCAAGTTGAACAGCAAAAAATATTTCCTTACCCTCAGAGTAGTAGAAGGTTCAAAAATGAATCCTAACAGATCACAAGCAAGGAACGGTGTGCTAATGAGTCCTGAGTCAGTGCAATCCAGAAAGACTACAAAATTTCTATCTGCCTGTATGCAGTCATTTCACTATTAACAGTGAGATTAATAGTATTAATCATTGCTTAGAGATATTCATGACGAAAGGGAAAAATATTGGGCAGAATATGAAAAGACTATTGAGTAGAAGAGTGCTCTTTTCAATTTCAGAGAATAAAAGGAAACCTTCATAGCTACAGAACCTAAAAACACTTTACAAAGAAACAAGATTTTAGAAAGTGAGCTAAGTTGTTTGCTATTACATCCCCCTCATACTAAGAAGATCGGTTTTAAATTCTCTCCCTAACTTGGAAGTCAATGGAAGAGTCTTCTGCAATATATTAAGGTACACAACAGAAGAATAAGTTTAGCATGTGGAGGTACTGTAGGAAACAGACAATATTTAAGTAAATACTCATGGATAAGACATTCTGCTGGAGTAAGTTTTATCAAGCCCTTCAAACTCACAAAATCTGTTTCTTACACCTCTACTGAATAGTGCAGGCAGATTTATACAGTGACTATTTTTTTTTTTTTTAAACAATCTAGCTCAAAAAGAAGTGGTTTTGCTTCAGCTCTAGAGATCACTAGGTTGAAACCCTGCATATATCAATGAAAAGGGGAAACAAGAATTTTCCAAACCAGCCCCAGAGTGTTTTCCTACTTACAATGTCAATTACTGAACCTGATTAATAATGTTCTGTTGAAAATTGCTGATTCAAGAGAAAAAAATATGGCATGAGAACACGTTTATTCTGCTGAAATTCTCCTCTGAGCAGGCAGGAACGCTGGTCAACCAGCTGGCTGGCCTGGCTGCCTGCTTTCCAGCTTGCCTACCAGACGCCAGGCAGCCTCTCACTGCCAGCTGGGAAATGGGCAGATTTGCAAGTAACTGAAACAAATTGTTCTGTTTTGCCCAAAGTTCCAGGATGTCAACATTCTGTTCCAGCCCGCAATGAAACAAAATTTCAACAACCCAGAATTTTCTACAAAACAGAAATACCCTTTTCTGGCCAACTCTAGTCACAGCCTGCATGTGTGCTATAACAACTGCCTCTCCACAGAACAACTGTGTTTTACAGCATCTTCTTCATAATTCCATTTCACATGTAAGCATGGAAAGACAGTGAGTGTTGAGCAATTGGTCCCATGCTGATTAAACAGTTCTAACTTACAATGAGAAATTTCAGACCAATAGTTTTGAAAAGATGGTTAAGTATTTTAAGACTGCTGTAATTAAACACGGACTTTTACAAGACTTGCATAAAAACAGCTTGGTCAGCTAATTGGTCGATTTTGCTGCTTATTGTACGAATTTCACAACACAACAGACTGTAACCAGATGGGATATTTTCAAAGATTTTGACTGCTATCACAAACATGGTGTTATTCTACTGATATACTCCCCAGAGAAATAACAAACCACATGGATTTCTAATTAGCACTCCACCAACTTGTTGAGTGACCAGACTTACATAGGCTCTAGCCACTGCTATTTGTACAATCGCCTGAAAGATTTTACTGGCTTTTGTTTTTAAATACCTCTAAACCAAGTTACAAAAGTAGCTGAAAATATCAAAATTGTCCTAATTAGGGGGATGGCATACTAGAGATTAAATGAATTATCGCATGTTTTTGAGGTGTTGATTCAGAATACTCGGGTATTCTGAAGATGGAAACTTCTTCAGAGCACAGAACCATAAAGCTGCCATTGTTCATATCTTCCCTCCCAAAACACATTTTTCTCTTCTCAAAGGTCAATAGCAGTCTTTAATAACACTAACTTCTCTTCTAAATTGCTCAAGATATTACCACTCTCTGAAGAAGTCCATTCCTCCGTGTACTAAATTCATGTATTTCTAATTAAAAAAAGCTCACAATTAGAAATAGAGACATTAAGGAGAGAGAAAAATACTGCAAGCACTGAGATGTTTCTAGGCCATAACTCATCTCTTTCAAGGTAAAAGCTTATGGAACAGAAGTGTTCCACAACACTACAGTTCTGATAATATTTGACATTATGTCCTATTATCACTAATTGGTTCAGTTATTGGTTTCCCAGTTACTGTTTTTCGGTGTGCATGTGTATAGGTAACTCCTAAGATTAATTTTGGCCACACTAGGTCCTCTCGCTTTCAAGAAGCTGCAGCAACCTTCAGCTTAAAAGGGCAGAGGATAGGTTTAAATCAAAGCAATAAAATAAATGGCAATGAATTACATGAACTGGATGGTATTCCCTGGAGTTTAAAAGATTCAAAAATGAATCACCAAATAATGAACTGACACCTAGAACACCATTTAATCAACTACAGAATTAATAGGTCAGAAAGCAGTACAAATGGCACAGATTCATGAAAACTTTTACAGAGAACTCTGGAAATTAGTCTGATCTCTTCACATGGCAAAATGGGATAGTGACAGATAGAGATCTCTTCCCTGCAGAGGGAAGTGATGCTCAACTTTCTATCCTTCTCTCCGCCCCAAAATACGTATTTCTAAGGAAATGGCAAGATGATGAATAAAGGAGATATAGTTAACATAAGGCATTTTGGGTTTCCAGAAAGTATTCAATAAAGTACATCTTCAAAGCTATCTTGAGATAACAGAGAAGATTATCTGGTAATGAAGGCTGAAGAGCAGAACAAAATGAATTGCCTTTGTTGGAACCTGCATCATTCAACATACTAAAACAGCCAAGAAATGGAGGAATGTTAAGTTTACTGATTATATGGAATATTGAAACTTAAAAATGAGTGTAGGAAATTGCAGAAAAGTAGCAGAAAAGTATCATAATCCCATATGATTTTGGATCATATCCTTCAAATTTTACCACCATAACTTTATGTTAATTTCTCTTTCCAGAAAGAATTTATCTTTGCATGTTAATGGCTGTACACAAGCTATCTGTTGTCTAAGCAGATCAAATACCCATTTCACATACTTTTGGAGAAAATGAATTATTTAGTAAGTTTGGAATTCTTTGGAAGATGGGATTATGGTTGACCAATGC
>JAVCKT010000337.1:23452-36821 GCA_032273925.1 Rhynchotus rufescens | reverse complement strand
AGAGAAGGAGGAGAGGAGAGGAGAGGAGAGGAGAGGAGAGGAGAGGAGAGGAGAGGAGAGGAGAGGAGACTAGCATTATAACATGGTTTTCTCCATATTCTTTCTTGGCTGTACTGCAAGAGCGCATTAGATATGTGAAAAGGCTTGTGCTCCCCATGCAGCTATTTGTGCAGTTACATTAGAGGGAAAAACATAGAAAATCCTGGACAATCTTGAAAGAAGTTGCTTTTAGGAGACTTAACTCAGTCCCTTTGGGGTGAAGGCATGTTTTACCCTCTGCATTGACAGCTTAAAATTACATGTTGTTTTATTAATTGCATACTCAAATGACTGAGAAGCACTTTTTCTGGCAATATGATTGGAAGTGAAATTAAAGGAGGATCTCATTGCATTTTGAGCAATTTGACATATTATTACATGTGTAAAATTGCATGTATGTTAAATAAGAAAATAATGGCTATTGAGTGGGAAATTTTAGATATTTTATACAGTATGAGAACAATATTTCATTATTTCAGTATGGGCACTATTTCATTAATCTCTTCATGAAGCCTGCTAACAAGTACAATCCTCCTGCTTGAAAAGACTAACTATATAATTGTCATTAATCTTGCAGTAGCAGTCTTACACATTGCAATTTAGGCTTCCTTGTCCTCAGCATTGTACAAACAGAAGAAAAAGGAGTGGCGAGGTGATAACCTTAGTCTAAGAGAAAAGTCAGGCAATGACAAGATAAAGAAAAAAGAACATTTTCTTCATAGTGTATATTAGAAGCTGAATTGCCCATTGCCATGGCTACCGTGCTGTGATTTCAGGATTGATCTTAACTTAGCAGTTTGTTAACTTTTCATTTTATCAATCCAGACATTTATGCTACGTACTCATCACAGTCGTACCCAAGAGAGTTGAATGCACATCACAGCCTAGATAGCCACCTTTGGATATGCACAGAAAGGAGTACTGTACAAAAAGCAGCAATTTCTTTCTCAAAATTCAATTAGTGTAACTCAAATGGTGATGGACTCTCGCTCAAGTGTGACATTAGAGGAGGTATAAGGCACTCATCGCTCAGCATCTCTTGGAAACAGAAACAAGATTACAGGTTAATGTCTTCTTTGTTTTCAGGGAAAAAGCCAATAGAGCACATAAAAAACAACTAGGTCCTTGGTGGCTCATATTTAGAAATAATTCAGAAATAAGCACCTACATCAGAAGACTGGAAAGACTGGGGAAGAGTGTTGTCAGGATACCCACTGACACGTTGTGTGACAAAAGGCTTCCTGTTTCTGCCCGCTTGCAGGTGCTGAAGGTTGCTTGGCACTGTGAGGACCCTGGCACTTGTGAAGGTCCATGTTTTGACAAGGGAAAAGCGAGGGGCTGTACACAGGTCCCATCTGAGCCACGGGACCTCTGAGTCAGCTCCCTCTTCACACCAGAAAGCAGGTCTTGATGGGGAATGGCTCCATCCCACGTGGCTGGAGCACTAGAGCTTATTGGGATATTCCTGCCACCTATTTTGGTTTGACACTCCCTCATTTTCAAAACTAACATTTAGAGGGAAGGCATATAGTTTTATTGTGGCATTTTTTTTTCAAATTTTAGATAAGATTTCTAATGAGAAAGGAAGCATTTCCTCCCCAGAGTGGGTAAGAGATAGATTGGTGACCCGAGGCTGAATCCAACATTATTGGATCCAACCAACGTTGGATGGTGGAACCATCAACATTGAATTCAATGCTGGTGAATCCAACATTTAGTCCTCTGCTCTACATAAAGGACGTGGAGAATTTCAGCCTGTTTCCCAGGTCTTGATTAGCACTGCAGGTACTAGTAATTGGTTATCTCAGGCTGGGTCTTTAGTGGTTTTTTTTTAGTGTTTATGGTTCTTTAGTGTTTTTTTATTATTATTTCAGCCTGGTACAAAAGGGCTTGATTTTTTTTCAGACAGAAGAAAGATCTATTGACTGCCGAAATTTACCGAGGCCCTCAAAATCCTATAGTCATATTTTATCCTCACAGTACATCTGTAGATTTTAGGAAAAAACAAATACTGTTTTATTGATGTGGACATGGGAATAGGATTGGTTATAAGGCCAAAGGCAGAGAGGAAGTTTGTAGCTAAATTAGTATTTACTATTTTCCTTAACCATTCCAGCCCACAGATCTTAGATAGAGGTGTTTAAAGACCTATAAAATATCTAGACGCATTTATTTCAAGTAGACTAATATTTTGTAGATCTAGCCTGAGCATTTTTACTAGGCAACCTAATGCTTAACTTTAATGGTATATATGTATTTGAAATTGAGATCTACACTTCCCCTCCATTTGCAAAGACCTATGCAAGTTAGTTCCTGAAATCGTGACAACCTTATAAAACATAAGTAGTTTTCCTTGTCTTGTGAGTCTCATGTTCATCTGTGCTCCTGCTGCCCACAAGCCAATTAACACTGGTGACAATGAAGAGACGGAATTTGGTAATCTTTTCACTACTGTTCAAAGCTTCTGCATAGATATTTCTCCTTTACCTTAAGCTTGTTCCATTTTTTCCATAAAATCTTGACTGGAGAGTGAGGATAATAGATACTTGGCTAGAAAAGCAGCAGCTTAATAGTTAGGGCAGGCAGTTCAACAGCTGCTGTATTGCCATGGAGTGTATTTATTTCTGGCATTTTTTCTATTCAAGTATGAGCTTTCATATTGTGCCTTTTAGGAATATTTCTAAGACAAGCTTGCATCATATCAGATTACATCAATTCCTGCTATTTTTTTTTACTGTATGTAACAGTATATTATTAATTATCTATAAAGTATGAGAGCTCTGACAGATTCTGAAATGAAAGAGAACAATTTCCTGAGGGCTAGAGGCTTTGTTTTGCAAAGAAATTCATTTCAGTGTGTTGGTCTGTTTTTGTGCATTTTGCTTCATTTTGCAATATTAAAGGCTACATCCCAGTTCTATAATCCAGTTCATGCTGACTGTGACTGGACTAAATAATTCTAAGGATTCCCACAGCACACTGCTTAAGCTTAAGTGAAGTGTCTGGCTGAGAAGTACATACAAAGTGGAAAGAAAATGTAGAACAAAGATGAAAATATTTTGAAGTCATGGAAAAAACAGGACAAGTAACACCTTTGAGACATCATGTAGAACCTGCCTTCTCCCACAGCAGGATCATCTCTGCTTTCACTGCTCCTAGTAGCTGTTTCATGGCCATGGCTCAGGGCTGCAGAGCTGCCAGGCTGTGCGTGCACTGACACAGCCACCTCACTGTGCCATTTCCAGCAGGATATTGTGCCAGCTGTCTGATCTGAGCCTCTCATGCTACAGATTAAAGTCACGACTTTCTGCTTCTTTGGGCAATCATCTATCCCATGCAGTACTTCACTAGCAGAGGGAATAAATTCTCAGAAATCAAGGATCTTGCTTTATAATTATTAGCCCAATCTTGTACAGCAGTATCTCGAGTTCTGATATGTGATTGCATGTTCTGCCATAGGTTAGCCTGGAATGCTGGTTTTGCTAGGTCTGACGGACCAAATGCCGGGACTCTTGTAGGCTTTGATGATAATTGGTAGATGTTGCTGGTGTCATATTTTGCAATCACGTTTAGCTGTTTCCACACACAGCATTCTTCAGTTGAGAGTGTATCACCAATTAGTCTGGATGGCAGCTTGAACTCCCAGATGCACTGACTCAGTACAGTACAATTGTACTGTGCATTTCCTTTCAGAGTCTTTTTTTTTTTGCGCTTCTTCCCATGTTCTATGTTCATTTCCATTCATGCAGCTCTCCATATATCAGTTGCTACTGTAGAAACTTGTATAACAGCCACTTGATTGTGGTTGTTCTAATCACTAGGAAAAATCTTTAAAAATCCATCACACTTGTATGCTTCTAGTCAGGTAGCACAGGTCACGAAAAAATAAAGTGAGCCTCGGTATTAAGAATAGCATATGATAAGATTTGATTCAAGAGCATTAACACATCTTAAAGAAGATTCAAACACTGCACTTGCTGAACTGACTCTTAATTACATATAAATTTGAAATGACAACAATATTTTATACATTTTTATGACAATAATTTTAATAACTATTTTCTTCAAATATCTACAGAGTAACCATTGACAACCAAAGTTTTATTCTGTTGAGTTCAATGCATAAGCTTGGAAAGAAAATTTTTTCAGGCAGTCATGTCTCAAATGCACTATCTAATTAATCTATTAATATTAACCGCAAACAGTTGCCAGTCTCACAATGAAATTTCACCCCTTGTGCATTCTTTTGACAGTACAGCCATTATTTCAATGCAATTAAATTCTTTGATGTTTTGCAAAGATTTATGAATAGTAATTTGCAATGTAGCAATCTGGACTAGTGCCCCAGTGAGCTCTGCATCTACTAAGAATATTGCTAGGTTTCAGAGTTCATATTCTGAGATTAATGAAAGAGAGAGGATATGGGCTAGAGCAGAAAGTGTCTGGATACTGTAAACATCTTTTTCATTGCGCCTATTTAAATCCAGTGTTCTCAAGGAAAACAAAAATGGTTTGTAAGAGGAACAGCATCAAAATTTGGATATGTGAGATTTCATGTAGCAGAATATAGCCAGCAGTCTTTTAAACACACTTCTGCTAAAGACAGGAGCTCCCAGACTTTCATATCACACCTCAGAATTAAAAGCAATTTAGAAATGTTTAGAAACGGCAAAAAAAAAATCAAATTATCTTTTGAGAAGAGAACAGAGATAGAAATTTTTGTTCTATGAAGTACAATACAGTAGCTCAACTTCAACAAGCAAATGTTGTATATGATTACTTTTCATGAATGTGAAAAGCAAAAAAGCAAAAGGATGAAAAAAGCAAGCAGGTGCTGCTGCTTCACCTATACATCTATTTTAGCACTAATTCTGTAAAATTCTGTGTGCAAATGGCACAATAAGCAACTATCCTACATCCATCTCTTCCTCTAGTCTTGACAACTGTGGATGACTGATATATATGCAGCAGATACACATTTGTAGCAATCCCATACAAAATTGTAACTGTTTTATAACACAACATGGAAAAAGTTAAGCCCACATTCCTCATAACTCCAAAGAATACTTCTAGTTGAAAGCAGATCTGGCTCGATCATTGAAAAGAGAGTCTCCCTTCTACAGTGAGATAACAGATGAGAAGCTACAGCTAAAATCACACAATTTCTACTAACCTTTCCTCTTTCATATGAGAACTTAAAGTTCTCTCCCTTGGCAATCTATGAAAGTCATAAATGTCATTAGGAGGCCAAAGTGTTCAAAATCAGACGCATACTAAGATACTTTTTAAACTTTTTTAAAATTTGGTTTTAAAAAACTATGATTTGAAAATTCCTTTTCTGAAGTGTTTTACACAGTTAAAATTATGTAGCTTTTTCTTGTGATTATATTCTGGACTAAAAATTTAAGAATATTAAATATTACATAATTCACACACAAACAAACAAAAACCAGGAACATCTTCAACACAGCTTTTATTTCCTACCATCACACTCAAGCAGAAAGAAGCTATTCCCTGCACTGTTAACACTTGCTCCTCTGGAAATGTCACAGTTCGCCGTCATTTTCTAGACTGCAGAAGAGAAAGATGACATTTGGGAGCAAGAATTAAAGCTGATAGCTGATTGCAACAGAGACTTATTCTGAGACTGATGCCAAAATACCTAACTCAGAATTGCTTGGTATGGGACAAGCCTGTTGGCCAACCCAGCTGCGATCTCAAGGGCTGTCGCATTCCAGGTACTGCATGAACTTGTTCAGAAGCATATCTTAGTCAGTGAAGGGCAGTGTTCGTTGTCCTCAGCCGGCTTCTGTCAGCCCTTCAGTTTTATGCCAGAATGAACAGGAAGAGCACAACTAGAACTTCTAAAGAAAGAATAGCAGAAGCCTCTTTTCCTGGATTGGATAAAACAAAATTCTCCTTGAGCTTGCTCTGATACCTCCCCATAGAGTGTAACTAAGATCATGCCCCTATTCTGTTTTCAGCATGTTGTGGTGCAATGTTACTCTTGTCTGGCACTTGTTCAGCACTAACCGTCTGACATTTCCATTTCAGACCTGTAGGATGGCTTGAAATTTCACGTACCTCCTTGCACGCCTTAATTCAGGATAAAGTGCTACTTCTACAGCAGTGCTATTCCCTTTCAACAAAGTTCAAGGACAGATCTATTTGTTTGGAGTTTAGAATTGGAAATCACAAAGAGTAAAAAGACATGAACAGCTTGTGAAATAAAACTTCAGGACAAAATTAAATACAATTGATGTTTTTGAACTTTTGTCTGATTATAACTGTGTTGCAAGAGAAGGGCAATGTTGAGGAAGTATGTGGAAGCAGCATCAGTGACATATACCCAGAAAATCCTCATGACCGGACTGAGTATGGGTCTATTTCAGGTACTATGCACTGTATCTTGCAAAGTTTTAGGTTCCCTAGAGAGTAATCAGTAGTGAGGGTGCACGAGAATGTGATTATGGGGACCTCAATATGCCATATGTTCTATAGACTCAATGTATGGGAAAACAATTTTCTAATTGGTAACACATATCTGAAACAGCTGCTGTTTTAAAAGATGCAAATCCATCACTTATGACTCCCAAGAGGAGTCAAATCATCGCTTGATACATCAAAGTGTTGGCTTAACTTTTCCCCGTGAGGTGGAGCCTAATTGCTGCTGTATTTGACTCAGACACCTGACTGTTTTTATAAATTGAACAAAGTCCCTGCAAGACAGAATTAAATGTTGATTCAGGCTAACGGAGATAGGGATTTTCCAACTTTCTTGAAGGAAACATTATGAATGATGGAATTTTCTCTTGAGGAGATACCCCCATAATCATGTGTATATGTAGGATATGCCCAGACTGAAGGAAAGTTTTCTCAAAATAACAGTGCAAAAACTCTTATCAACTGAGGAAATTGTCATCTGTAAGATATCAAAACATCTACAGAAAATTACCTCTGACTTATTTTTGCTTAAGACAGGTGAGATCCAACTTATGCTGGTCCAAAAAGAGGCATCTATTCAAAGTGCTTCCTAGACACTATTTTTGTCTTCCACAGCATTCATTCTTCAGCACTTACTCTGTGAGGCTCAGACAGGAAGGTAACCAAGAATAGTTTTTCAAAATAACTTTTTTCAACATGCCACTTTCCAGGAAAACTTGTCTCATCTCCAAACTGAAGACCTGGCCAAAATAACTGATAAATTTTTACATGGAATTACAGTAGTTAAAGTTGAAGATAAATGTGGTTGAGCCTCATTTCTCAAACAAAAAGGATCTCCCTTTGCTGGCATTCACAGGACCAATGTTCATAACCTTACTGTCTTCCAAAGCAAATTTAAGGTGAATTTTCAAAGGCGTTATGGGCCATTCTGTAATAGCAATGAAATATCAGCCTATAAGCTGCCACAACAACTTTTTTTCATTAAGTGGTAAAGCCAAGATTGCTTTACATACTCATTCAGGAGGATAAGCCTGAGTAATAGAATGAGGATGCCAATCTGGTAAGATTTTCCTGAGAAAGCTTTGTTTGTTGGTTGGTTTTTCCAAAGAGGACATCTTCTTTTTTAGCGAACTTGGCAAAAATTTTTTACAGAGGTTACAGAAGTTAGAGAGGTTAGAGTTATAGAGTTGCCTAAGGTTAGTGGAAACTCATAAAAGTTCACAGCAACATTCCTGATAAACTTTGGGACCAATAAAGGCACTTCTACATGATGATGATAGTTAAAAGCGATAAAATACAAAGTTAGTGCAGAATTTTGAAGAAAGGCATCAAGAGATGAAAAAAAAAATTCAATTTTGTCTTTGATCCGTTACCTTGTTTTCTGAGTTTTGGATAAATGGATGTCAAACAAACCCAAACTGTCAAAAAAGTAGGCAACTAGGCAGGGATAGACAACAACTTCAGCTGCCACCACTCAAGATTAGCTTTAAGAAATTTCTGAATTTCTAAGGGATGTTGGACAGATCATAAAGGAAAGGCACTGGAAAGAAGTAAGAAAGAGTAGGTGACTGGCTGTGAGACTCATAGTTATAGACACAGATACAACATGTAGACATCAACATTTGAACCTATTAAGCAAATGAATTGAGGTGCAGGAAGGAAAGGAAAAGGAATTGAAGGTCTACATGTTACAGCAGAAGGAAAAGGAAAGAGGAATTCATGCAGCAGAGTATTCATGGAGTACGAAGGGGATGGGTCAGAGGAATAGGAAGCCAAAGAGGCAAACACTTGCTGGAGTTAAAGAAGAAAGTGACTTTTCAGCCCAGAAAAAAATAGAGAGAGAGAGAAGGGGATGCAAACAGCAGCTTTGAGACTAACTCAGACATATGTTTTTTAAAACAAGGTAAGAAAGACACACACAGACTAAAAGGAGCAATACAGAGATGAGCTCTCAAACCAAATTAGCTTCAAGGATTTCAAGAAGCTTACAGACAAAGTGAAAAAGGATGAAAAAATAGTTGGGAAAAATTTACTTTCTAAATATTGGGAACACTGGTACCAAATGCTGAAATAACAAGCAGGAGATGAAGAACTGAAGTGAAGAAGGTGACTTAATGGCTTATAGGAACAATAAGATGGAGAAAAAAAAAAAGAAATCTATTAAAAAAAAAAACAATATTTTTCGTGCTAATTACTAGGGACAGTTCTTGAAATGCAACAGCTTGTTTAAAGAGCATATGGTAGGGGGTGCTAGGCAAATGCAGCAGACAATGTGTTACTAAAAGAAGAAGGTCTCTTTTACATAAGGAACCATATGTAATCCAAATTTATCTACACGGTATAATCAAAGTGGGTATTTTAAATCATGCAGTCTATAATATTAATATTCAGTCTACAGTTAATCAGTATGGTACATACAGCCAGTCCTTTCAAAAATTACATTAAGGAGCAGCTTGAATCTCAGATGTATAGAAAAAGACAGAGAAGCTTGGCCAGGCGATCGCTATGATAAGTGATGCACTAACCAAGCCATGATAAGTGATGTGCTAACCACCCGGGTTGTATGCTGAGGTCAATTAATGCTCCTGTCTTTTGGAAGTATCTCTAGGCTCCAACCACAAAAACTAATTCTTTTACATAGCTATTCTTTTTTTTTTTCAGCCTGCTTCAAGCTCTCTTTGAATATGTGCAGATCTCAAGCCAGGGATGAGGTGGCCTGAGGGAGGGCAGTTTGCATACGGACCACAGAATATCTGGGATGATTTGGGGCTGACATCCAATGTTTTTGCAACTTCAACTCACAGAGGCATGTAGAGGACTGTAGATTTACAGACCAAAGTCCCAAGGTGAAACAATCTTGGAGCCCTCTCTTCTGTGACAGTGTTTGTGGTAAGACAACCTTCTGTATTCATGCTATGTGAAACCTAAATGCTTTGTGTAGATGCAAAGGTCTAGCAGAACTTGGCAGGAGATCATAACAAAAGGTGAGACTGGGATGAAGAGTACAATTTCACTTTCACACTTTTTGTTTTCAAGTGGAACTGAACAGCTTGTGATATATTGCAATCCCGCCAGTTATGCTGAAGCCAACCCACAAATTGTATGGCAAAGTTGGTATCATATGGCTCAACTCAAAGTGGATTTGGAATGAGTAACAACAGAGTATTTTAGGTGATGTGGTCTGTGAAAGGATGACACTCATGAAAGAAGTTGGGGCAACTTCCAAATAGCAGCAAATCCTACATAACCTAATCAATATTAACAATATCCCCTTCTCAGGTCTGAAATTCTTGTTGCAATAGCACATAATTATTTTTGGATTCTTCTAGTTATCAGTTTTAATGTTGCCAGTGTTACCACTCAGTTACCACCTTTCTATTTTCCAAGACCTCTTTGCTCCTTTTCCATCTGCCTGACACTTTCCTCATTGCACTTTTCCTGCCATTATAACCTGCCAGAAGAGCTGGGAACACAGGCAGATGCTTGTAAAGAACAATCAGTTCAGAAATTCAAAACTTTTATGAGGGTGAAGCACTTGTACACAGCAAGATACCACATCACTGCCCATCTATTCTTGCCTTGGAGTGTTTCAAACAACTCTTGATCCTATACAAAAGATAGGTTGGATAGAAACATCTACTTGGAGACAGTGTGTGATTTTAAAGAGGGTAAACCCACAAAAACACACACACACACACAAAACTACTGACAGTTTTCCTTTTTTTTTTCCACTCTCCTAACACATTTGCTTCTTGCTGGAACTTGTTGTACAAAGTACTTCTCCTTGGTGAGCGGCAGTTTCCATACCAACCCCACTTTTTTAACCACATTTTCAGGGAGTTGAAATGAAATCTTGAAATTGAACCTGACAACAGCTCCAGTCCCATGCTTGCTATGTTTGCAGGCTTGTAGACCCCACATACAGAGATATTCACCAGATATAATTATATTATGAGCATAACTCCTCTGAAAAACTCCTAATATCAAGTTAGTGCCCGCATTACATGTAAGGGGAACTAGATACTGAGGAAGGAATTCACCATTGAATGAAGGATCACCTTTTCATAGAGGATAGAAAGTACTAAACAGAGAAATGTGTTTCTTCCAGGTGTAAAAATCTATTCCTCTCTTTGGCTTTAGACTGGAAATTTCTCTGATATTCACAGACCAATACTCTCTCACACAGACCATTCCTTTGGGTACAGAACACTACCTCCCTCTGTTTCTTTAAAAAACAGTCAGTATCAACATCATTTTATATGCTAGTCTAGCATTCAGATCTGAATTATTTTCAGCAAGTGGCAGATTAAGCTCATCTCTCAGCACAGAAGCATAAATATCTATCAGTAAGCCACATGAAGACGAGCTTCCTTCCTCTTACATATCCTTTACCATGTAGAAATCTTGATAAGATTTTTAGGGTCAGAATGAGAGGCCATAGAAGAGACTGTGATATTGTAAAGCTACAAAGAAGATACTAATCTGTGAGGGTCTTACTCAAGCTTAACAATGTGAGTAAGCGAGTTAATAGCATGAGTAAATACTATTGCATTAAAAAGGCACTGCCTAAATGAATAAAGCGATAAGGTGATCAGGAACTAAAATCCAGAAATTTGCCTGAAAAGCAAGTATTATAAACATCTAGCACTCTGCATGCCCATTCCAACAGAAAGCCCCTTCCTTGGAGTCTCTGCTCCTAAGTCAAGGGCAGTTTCTGTCTTCTGCCTCAGAGCCCCAGAGCCTCTTGCCAGCCTCCCTACGGGCAGCTCCTTCCAGCCCTGCTCCAGCTGGAGCTCGAGGCTTGTCTGTCTCTCAGCCCTTGCCCTTTTGTCATTTTTAGGTGCTTAAACTCTTGTATATCTGCACCTTCAAATTTCCCATGATAGGCATTTTGCATTTTAACCTTGGAGTCATGACTCTGGAAATGTATTTTCTCACTCTCTGGCTGCTAATTACAGCCAGCTCATTGAAGTCTCAGATCCACAGTCCCTGGTGACTCCTGTCCCTTTTGTTTGTACACAGCTATTTGGCCATATGATTAGTCAAGGTATTTTAAGTGCTTTTCATAAGCAATATTTGCAAGGTACAGTGCAGTAAATCCACCCATCAAAAGCGTACTCATTATATTTTTAAGAGAAAGTAATTATTAATCATCTTAGCTGAATTATTCATTGTAATTTTGGAATGGTCTGCTACTTTGAAAATAAACATCTTGTTTTGTCCTTCGCATATGTTTTTAAGTGTGCTGCTTAACACCCACCTGGAGGCTGAAGTAAAAATTAAAGAAACTTTAGGGAAATGTTACATTTTAACATTTACTCCAGGACTGGAGCCTGAATTAGTTGTGTGCAGAACTCACTTTTCTGAAGCAGCTTCAGTTTCCAGCCAGTGACTCAGCACCCACAATTATCTGCCAGCAGCAAGGCAGAGCGTGAAAGCTCTTTGAACTGACTCTATAGATCATTGATCCCAGAAGTCACTCGTTGAAGGCAACAAGTGGTTGGCCAGCAGTGCAGGAATAGGTTTATTGATTCGATTCCTTAAATAAAACATTATGAAGCAAAGAGGATCTCGGAAGATCTGCAGATTATCTGGCATGCCCCTCACTCCTGCAGCAGACGAGCGAGGTGCAGCTACCCAGGAGCCTCATTTATGTCATTGGGCTTGTGTCCCACAGCAGCAGCAACCCCAGCAGGCAGGACAGCCAGTGCCACATGACTTTGCAGTGGAGCGTTATAGCTGACTTCATTTGCTTTATGCCAGCTAAAAATAGGGCTTTTGGCCAGTTTTGACATTTTGTGCTGGCTAGTTACCCCAGATTTCTATTTCCCTTTCTAGTCGCTCCTTTGGTCACTTACCAACTCTTGTGCCTTTTTGGAGCAGAGTCAGACAGGTCAGTGGTATTTTAAAGCTCTGAAAGGAGAGTTCATCCATCAAGGGTATAACATCGGGGTGATTTAACAAGGCCAAAGGCACCATGTGCAGTCACTGCAAGTACCTTCCCAGGTGTTTTAGGGTCACATGTTGACTGGGCTCATGGAAATGTTTCCTTCATCTCGTTGGTCACATCTTTTGGGGGAACAGGAAGGACTCAAAAATGTGCTTTATAACCTGGGCAAGACAAGGATAAATTTGCTGCAGCAACACAGCATGTCTGGCAGTTGCTCTATCCTGAAGCCTCCTCTGGGCACCGGGACTCCTTAATCACAGATGCTGTACGAGGCTGGGCTGAGAACTGTCACCAGGAAGTTATTAGGTGACCTGAGGAGTGGCAGTAGCCTCAGGTGTGAAAAGTTCCTCTTTTAGGGTATTAGCCTATTTAAAGTCATTTGCATTTTTTTCTATGCAAGCTTAGAAATTTCAGAGACAAACATGTTTTTTCACAGAAGATTTTAATTTTGGATTATATTTTAAACAACTTCTGAGTTCATGTCTTTGCACTCGAGGTGCTTCTCTCCTGTATAGAGGCCAGTGCCCTTACAAAGCCTGGACACAGGAAGGTTTTGGAGACTCCTTTCAGAGGAAGAAGCCTCATGTTGAATAAAACACATTCAGATTTAAGATGTATTGGTTATTGCAAGCCTACTCATATGTGATAAGGTGCCTTCTCTCCTAAAGGGAAGAGTGAAACCCTAATTTTAGAGGACGTAGATGGAGGTAGGCAGAAAAGCTGCGGTGATGAGCAATGGGATGCAGAACCACCCTGCAGGGGCTGCCGCTGCCTCCCTGTGACAAAGCCTCCCCAGAGGCTCTGAAGGAGAGGCTGCAGAAAGGGACCTCCCCAGCAAATGATGAGTTAGTGGCATCACATTGGCAAAAGGGAAGGGACGGGAAGGGAAGGGAAGGGACGGGAAGGGAAGGGACGGGAAGGGCAGGACAGGCCAGG
>JAVCKT010000336.1:30686-45546 GCA_032273925.1 Rhynchotus rufescens | reverse complement strand
GATATGAATCTTTTCAACTCTAGGGAACTATATTTCATTTTCATATATTCCAGAGTATTACTCTATTATCATTAAAGTGTAGTGTTGTTGATTTTGGTGCTTTAACATTGCTGTAACAGAAAGTACAGCCTATTCAGCTACTGAATCGAGTATTGAAATCATTGGATAATTCATTGCATGGCCACTATTTACATGAAACAACCGATACCTAGTTCTCTTGTCAGACAGACAAAGAATTATTTTTCTCATTTAGGCCAGATTTCAAAGTGGAGACACACCTCCTCATTATTAACATGTTAATGTGGGGATTTGGGAGTAAGTGCGTAATCTCTCTGAAAAATGGTAGGTCAGTTGTCCTGGAGACAGGAATTCTCATATCCATGGAACAGAAACAGCAGAATTTTTCATTATTTTTCTCTTACTGCCATCTGTCACATTCTCTTCCTCATGTACAACATCTATTAGGAAAGGGATAATTCAGTGCTCAACTCAATAATAACTTGGTTTCTCTGCTCATTCTGTATAGGAAGATGACTTGTAGTAATAAATCAGGCGTTTTGTTGCATTTTAAAAGTATATATATGTATTTATATTATTTTAAAATAGTTTTTTTAATACAAGGTACGAGTTTGGTTTGGATGACTTCAAATCAGTGCTACTCTTGGCTAGAGTTGTCAGCTGTTTAGCTGCCAGCGGTTCGAATCCCATTACCGATCATTTGCAACATGACATTTAAAATACACATATTGTCATTACATTCCATTAGCCGCGATGCTGTCACTGGAACTGCTCAGCCCGGTCACCTCTCACGTCCACCCTTTCCTAGGTTCGACCTGGTTGCGAACGGTGGCGCATCCCTAACTCTGCACTTTGAACGGGCCCCGTTCATGAGTCAGGAAAGGACGGTATGGTTGCCATGGAACAGCTTTTATGCCATGGATACCCTTGTGATGAAGACAGAGGAGAACTCCATTCCCAGCTGTGATCTAAGTGGCTTTGTCCGTCCTGATCCGGTCATCATTTCGTCGCCGCTTTCCACGTTCTTCAGCGACGCGCCCGGTCGCAATCCCATTGTACCAGAAACGCAGGTGAGAACGGCGTGAGTGAAAAGGAGAGAGAAACCAGGGTTCAGATGCTCCTGTTGACCCGAGCCCTTGCTAGAAAGTTCCCTCAAATTGCTGAACCTGCTGCATCTCTAGAGACATATTTGTTCTGACAGATACCAGACTTTCCAATGAAGTCTGCAGGAGATAGCTTAGCTTTCTGGCACCCAGACACATTTCTCTTTGATTATCATATACCTTCTCATTATCACGCAATGTACCAAGTATATTTGTGTATTTCTGTCGACAGCGAAGGTGTTTCAAGAGAATTTTCAAACCCTTGGCATGTGCTCCTCACCACAGGCTGATTTCTTGTATGTTAGTTAAGATGAGGAGTTATATGTGACTATGTGTGAATGCGTTGATGCTGTGTGTTAGCAGAAGCTGCGGATTCATGCAACTGCATCTTCTTGTGATGCCTTTGCACATAAATTGAAAGAAAACTTACTGTATTTTGCACTTTTGCCATCAGTGAACTGTTAAAAGAAGCGTAACAGCCGCCCCAATAATTATTTGTCCAGAACATCAAATAAACTGTAACGCTATACTTTTTTGAGCATACTCATTCTCAGTAGTAAAAAGTCATTAGTTCCTAGGAAAATGCAAAGAGATCCTGTTCTGAAAAAATACAAAACACGAATGTAAACTGTTTGTTCATTTTCCTACTCAGGTTCTTCATGAAGAGATTGAAATCCCTGGCTCTAGTATCAAGCTCAACTACCTGAGTTCCCGTACTGCCGGATACAAATCCTTACTTAAGATCACCATGACCCAGTCGCTTGTCCCGCTGAACCTAATTAAAGTTCATTTGATGGTAGCAGTGGAAGGGCATCTGTTTCAGAAATCATTTCAGGCATCACCCAACTTGGCCTATACGTTTATCTGGGACAAAACAGACGCGTATGGTCAGAAGGTTTATGGATTATCAGATGCCGTGGGTAAGTCAGTATAGAGATTCTCCAAAACTTTCCAAAGAACACGTGTAACTTTGAGTAAGAAAATTGCAAGTATCTTCTGTGCAGAAGCAAATATAGATTAAATAATTCTTGTCTTCCTTACATGGTTTGTCTTTGAATTATATTTCTTTTAAACATTAAAAAGCACATTTAAAGGCTGTAATCTCCACCAACATGCCTGTGTCTACTCATGTCTCCTATCTAAAAAAAAACGATTTAGACCAGCCAAGGGGAAAAATGGGCCTCAGGAATTTAGGATGAAACCTAGTCCATCCCTATGTCTGTATATTTTCTTTTTGGTTAGCAAATGAATCTCTTATTTGGCCTGGCTACCATTCTGCAGTGCACTTGGAATCTCACATCCGCTGTTACTATTGCACCTTGCAATATTAGCAAGTAGTATTTTCTAGTGCTGTTCTGCCTAGCAGTTTCGTAGCTATTTTTAGCCTGCTTATTTATAGATCTTGGCTCCAGCGGGTAGGAGAATGAGTGGTCATCACAATATTTTTATGTTTTCATTTGCATTTGAAAATCAGAAAAGATTTGATACAGCAGTGCTAAAAATGAGCACTGTAGCAATAGCAGCCTGGAAAAAAAATATTTTAAAAATCACATTTCTTGTCTATATTTTTATTTCCTCTCTTTCTTACAGTCCTGCATAGTATATTACTTGCCTGATGAATATTTACAGCATTTGTGTGCTTAAAAACACACGAAGCTTTCACTATTCCTTAGTATATGATATCTAAAAAGAATTAATCATCACAAATACTTGCTGTGAACACTCAGCAAATGAAAAGATCCTGATCGCTGCATCTTTGTGAGGGGCCTGCGACTCAACATATTAAACTGTTTGAATATGCTCTGGACATTTAATCAGTGATTGTTCATTGGATATATTAGATTCCATTTTATTTTTGCAGTTTCCGTGGGTTTTGAATATGAGACTTGCCCTAGTCTCATTTTATGGGAGAAGAGGACAGCACTCCTCCAAGGATTTGAACTAGATCCTTCAAATCTAGGAGGATGGTCTTTGGATAAACATCACGTTCTTAATGTCAAGAATGGTGAGTTAATTCTATGTGTTTTGTGTTCTCTATCTGATTTTGAGAACGTGAAAGCCTTTTGTATGCAAATTGCAATTTCTCAACCCTTGCAATTAAATTTCTTTAGCTTTTTAAAGTATGGGATATGCTTTATGTGTCTTTAAAAAATTATCAAAGCATCACTCACTTAAAGGCAGAACGTTCTCCTATATTTTCATTTTTGGGTTATCCTGTTCACCACCATTTGCAATTAGTCCTGAAAAAAAAGCTGTACAGGACTGAGAGGCCCACAGGGAAGAGTCAGGATGGCACTAAATTCCAGCTGGAGCTCACCTAGGAAATTGGAGTTAGAAGACCCGAGTGTGCTGGGAAGGAAGAGGTCGTCGCTGCCGACGGCCTCCCAGCGTCCCAGTTAGTGTGGCAGGCTGGTCCTCTGTCACAGGCTGCAGAGGTGTAGGAACATACTGTATTTTGACTGTGCTTTTCAGTTTAGATTTGGGGTTGTGTGTTGTTTCTTTTTTCAAAAATAGATTGTCTTCCTTGTACCCTTAGTCTCACTGCTACCAAACTGTGTCTCTCTCTCTCTTGCACTCTAAATTACCAGCACAGTTTGGAAGACCAAAGCACTGAGTAGTCCTTTAATGCCCTCGCACCAGCCGGTCGCAGCAGAGCTGCCTCAAGTCCCTTGTGCTGCACGACTGTAATAACTGCTTCCCCTCCGCTTCGTTATTAGGTATATTGCACAAAGGCAACGGAGAGAATCAATTTCTGACTCAGCAGCCGGCAGTGATAACCAGTATTATGGGGAATGGGCGCCGAAGAAGCATCTCCTGTCCTAGCTGCAATGGTCTGGCAGAAGGAAATAAGCTCTTGGCCCCTGTAGCACTCGCGGTGGGAACTGATGGAAGTCTCTTTGTTGGAGATTTTAACTACATTCGGCGTATCTTCCCATCCAGGAATGTAACTAGCATTTTGGAGCTGAGGTAAGGTGTTCATCTTAGCACTTCATTTCTGTAGCCTGTGCTTAAATCAGCATTTCCCATTACTTTTTATAATTTTGTAAAACATTGTCACTTCCAACCTATTTAAATTCCAGTGGAGAAATGGGGCACAGAAATGCATGGCTCAAAGGCAGTAGCTAATCAGAACAATGAATGTAGGGAAGGACTGAAGAGTCCCAAGTTGTACCGAGTACAGGGACAAAAATACAGAAAGTACAAACCAGCTTATTCTCTCCTGTTGCTGATCATATGAAATGCATGGCATGATAGGGTCTCTCTTCAGTACTATTCCTCCCCTAGTTTTGTTTTAAAACTAGGCGATTGACTGCCATTAGATGTTAGTTAATCACATTGATAAACAGAGGTTTAACAGTTTTATGAGATTAGGAGGAAGGTTTTCGTATCAGTGGTTTTGAGAGCCACTTTCCCACCTATTTCCCATGCTCAGAAGTCTATTTCCGTAGGTCGGCAAGTGCAGCTAAGGTTGATGGTCACTCACTAGGCATCGTCAGAATCCTTTTGAAGAGTATTTCTCTGTTCTCTCGTCCCCCAAATCGTTAAGATTTATTCACTTATTAGGGAAGGCATGAGTGTAGAGTATATCATTCCATCCATTTCTGTTCCATCTCCTTTTCTCAGTCCTTTGGGAGAGACAAAAGTTCCTGCCTCAAACAGTCACTCGTAATTAGTCCATATTGTTCTGGCACTGTTGAGTATTTGCAGAAAAATGAGGAAAAAACAGTCTCTGCATCCCAGTCTTCTGATACTTCTGCCACCCACTCAGGCAACAGAATCAAAGCTCCTGTGAATTGGATGTAACTTCCAAATACTTTGAGTGAATTTAGGTCCTTAGTCTTATTAATTTATTTATTTATTAATAATATGACCAAAAAACAATTCCTCCACTTCACTTTTGGCTTTTAAACTGTGGAGAAAGTGTGGAATTGTTGGGCTAAAGAGGTGAGGAGGCCTCGCTCTGTTTTGCACCTCTTTCCCATTCATGTCATTCTGTTGATGTCCCTGTTGTGAGTTCTGGTTTATATCAGAGATAAGAGATGAGGTTCAGGCCGATTGTGTTCTCAAACAACTCTCTGATACTGACTTTGGGTAGCAACAGGCTGCCTTGAAAATATCATCTTAAACATTTTACCGGTTGCTCATTTTCCAAAGTGTTTTTTCTTTAAAAAAAAAAAAAAAAAAAAAAAACCCACAGGTCCTAGATTTTCCCTATTTTCTGTTAGTAAGTCAGTATAAGCTGGAGAAGGTATCCGATGTGGCTGTCACCTGCTATCCTACGTCAGTGTCCTCTAACTGCAATTTTATAACACAGTTTTATTTTGTCCAGTTTACTCTGTTCTGTCTAGCTTTCTAGTAAGCAGGACTACAGCTTTCCAGTGAAGAGAAATGTTTTCAAACCGGAATATTTAATAAAAGCATTTACAAATACCAGGTCACTGACCAAGCTTCCTAGCACAGTATTTGAAAATGTCTACGAGTTGAGGTCAGTAGTAATCTGGGCATGTTTGTGGCTGTGGAGGAGGAAAACTTGGGCTTTCCAGTGTTTGGAAAATGGTAAAGCACAGCATCCAAGTTTAAGACGCCTGTCTTTAATTTCTGCTTTTGTCCTGCCCCTCTTTTAAGAAAGGAAGCTTTCCACAGCACAGTTTCTTTAGCTTCAGTTACAACTGTTAGCAGCAGTGAAGCTTATAGTGTCTTGAATACTGCTGGTGTTCCACAGGTGACTGCCACCCCAATTTTTAGTGTTTGCAGTGATCTTTACCATCTCTTTTCTAAAGGGAATCAAGGTCTATTCTAGCAAATACAATTCATAAAAAGAAAAAATTGTGATTCAGCAATCACATTCAAATCTGTATGACTTGGGCTATTTGAGTTGGGCTATTGAAGTATGAATGAGAGCAGAGTATCGAAAAGTCGGAATCAATTTGCAGATTGGATTTCTGTAAGGAAAGTCAAGTCATTTTATTTAGCATGCACAATGGATACCATCTTGCTTTTACATAGGCCAATATAAATCCTGAGCAACTGACTAGTCGGGATACTGCAGTCCTTCCTTAGCGCTCTGAAGGCGGCTGACGCGAGACTCTAACGGGAACTGGGAGTTGGGAGCGGGACAGGACACCCGGCCTGGGTGCTGCCAGCACGGCCCGTGTGCCAGGCACTGCAGCTCGGCACTGTCTCACTCTGTAGATACTCTTACCTGGACGTGTTACAGAAAATGACACCATGGTAATGCAGAGAGTGTATTAATTTACACCTAGGAAAGCAGAGAACACTTTTGACTTTGTTTCTAGATGGAAAAATAGGCATCAACTACTGGAACAGATCTCCCATTTTACAGTGTTTTATTCCTCAGGTAGAAATTATCTTATAACCTGAGTTGCTTTGATTGGCTTAACTTGATGTGAGATAAAATGCTACGACTAACATCCCAACTTGCTTCAAGCAATTATTTTGTAGCCCGGGGGAGAGGAGAATGTAGCATAAAACCGTTTGGAAATAGCCCATTGGAAACTCTTTTGATTAAAAAGCTGCCTTCAACTGGCAGCCGACCTCCAAAGCCCAGGGCTTCCCCCCATCCCACCTCTATATTAAGAAAACTGCCAGCTTCTCTCCCTGCTAGCCCATATGCTACGTATTTTTCCACATGAAGGCTGTTTCAATGGTCCTGCAAAATGTCTGGGGGAGGGCAGGGGTATCCTGCTAGGGAACTAGCTTGCAGATCTCCCTCCCACTCCTTCGTCATCCCTAAACCAACCTAAGGCTAGTGCTGAAAAGAGATTTCCTCTCCTGTGTCCTTTTGTAAAATAAAACAAATACTATGTTTGCTTTACCATCTATTCTTCAGCTAACTGTTTGTTCTTTTTCCTTCTGTTCCCTTTCTATAAAGAAATAAAGAGTTTAAACATAGGTAAGACATGAGCTCTTTCCCATATAATTTGATATGGTTTGTTTGCTTCATTGTGTTTGCTTTTTGTGTTGTGCTTCTTGTGTAATGTTATGTTCTTCATGTACCATATATAGTAACATTTTATGTGCTAATTGTGTGTTATGAATATGATAAGCGTTAGCAATTACGAAATGCAGTCAAAAAGCGACCAAATAAGTTCTGACAGTAATTAGAAATTTCTGGTAGAATGCAAGTATAATGAACCCCACGCTAACTTTTACATAAACACTTTTCCCTGCTGTCTGTAATTGGTCTAAATGGTTGAGGTAAACTACAACAGCAGTTTTACCAATGCCAGCAAGGGTTCACAGAAGTACTAATGACTGGAAGTAGGTCAAAAAATCATTTTCCAGTCATTAATGAGTTTCTGAACCCTCTGTCCTTTTTTTTTTTTCCTGTTTCAGTTACTATTTTCTTTCCTAAAATACATTTTAACAGTCTGCCAGGCTGCTCGCACGCGACCACTTGATAGAGGCTTTTTAAGCTTCCTGAGGGAGGCCTAACCTTTTTAGACGTTAGGAGAAGTTTTTCTGTTTGATTTTCTTGAGCAGTAGACTTTCTAGATGGGACCGGCTTAGAAAATACTGGTGCTTTGCTCCAGGAGATGGTCCCTGTTGAGCATGAATGGCAATAAAAGCTGTTACCAACTCCTCTGCCGTGTCCTGTGCAGGACCTCTTTAAACCACACTTTAGTATCCTTCATTTCCACACCATAGTTTGGATATAAAAGATGGTCTGGAGTAAACAGAGCAATTTCATCTTGACCACACATTGTTTTTTGCACATCAAGAGTGCCTCCACAAACTGCCCTTGCCTGGATGAAATCATGTGCAATCTGCAAGTGCTTGTTTGTGCTGCTGGCTGATCCCCTTTTGCAGCAGCAGTGCGTAGCTAATTTTTTGGGTGCTTGGAGATTTGCACTGGGCTGCCTTCCATGTTGGTTAAATTTGAAGCAAAATGTACGTTACATTGTTGTGAGTTTGATGCAGGTGAGAAAAGAGTAGGAACCTTGAGCTGATCCTGCCCATATTGCAGTAGGGCACCAGGCTTCCTGGCAGACCGGAGCGAGACCACTCACGGTAGCGAGAGCTACGTTTGCTGGGCAGGGCTAGAAGCTTCCTATAATTGAATGAAAGATTGTTATAGCAGGGTGGAAGAGAGGCAGAACTTCTTTATTTACCCAGATGCCAGTTTGGGGCTCAGTTTGGGGAGTATTTATTGGGTATTTATAAAATAGACCCCCGTTTGAGGCAGTAAGCTCCAAGTTCCCACCTGCCCCGTGGAGAGGCGGCCCAGAAGGGCCCGGTGAGCTCCGCCAGCAGTGCCCGGGTCCCACCATGCTCCTTATCCAGAGCCTACCTTATCCCGTGCCCATACCCGTGAGATATCCATAGCCTGAGCCGTAGTCCCAACTGCGTATGTAGGACTAGTAAAAGGGAGGTCAGGGCATGCTTGCTTGGGAAGACGGCCTCAGGAAAACCGTGCTTGGGAACAGAGAGCCGGGAAAACACCCCAGCGGACACGCAAGAGCAGCACATGTTTATTGCTCTCTACTACTACCTGAAAGAGACTGTCGTGAGGTGAGGGTCTATCCCAAAGAACTTCCGAAGACAGGACAAGAGGAGATGGCCTCAAGTTGGATATTATGGAAAGTTTCTACATGGAAGGAATAGTGAAGCATTGGAACAGGGTGCCTGAGGAAGTGGTGGAGTCACCATCCCTGGCAGTGGTCAAGAAACACGTAGCTGAGGTGCTTAGGGACAGGGTTTAACAGTAAGAGTGTTGACGGACTTAGGGTTGGACTCAGTGGTCTTGCAGGTCTTTTCTGACCAGAATGATCCTATGGTTCTATGATTCTATTGCAAAACCTAGAGCTAGGCTGGGCCTACTGCAGAGAGGGATATGGCATGACAAGTATCAGGGCAAAGCTTGCTCTTTAGTGTGATGATGGAAGAGGAGAGAGGAGCACTTCAAAATGGCAGCAAATCTGCAGGTGTTTCTGTGGATCAGGTACCTGAGAGAGGAAACATTGTAAGTGAAAAGGAATATTACAAGATTGAGATTTGCTTTGGAGGCTGAGAAGGAATGTGATAAGAGAGCCTAGTCAAAAGGGGGGGGCTGGTGTAAGGGAACTTGGGAAGTGTGCTCTACTCTCAAGCATGTCAGTAGTCTCACTGTATAGCCTTGTCTACACCACTTAACCTCTCTGTGCCTCAGTTTCCTCCTCTGTAAAATGGGTATAATGCCCATCTTTATAAAGTGCTTTGAGATCCATGCATGAAATAATACTGCCAAGTATTTTTTATTTTTTATATTTTTCCATCTCTAATTTCTACACTCCTAGAGGCTTCGGCAGGCTCTATTACCTCTGCCTATTTTGATCAAACCAATCTCCTTTCCACTTTGGGCAGTTTTAGAGAAAAAGGATATCAACCTAAAATCATGCCATGCTAACAACTGGCATAGGGCAAAATGACTGCAGACAGTGAAATTTTGGGGCCCTCTCATTCCTCCAGATCTGGCCGTAACCACATAAACAGTTGTCTTTGTGCTGCTGCTAACCTGTCTGCCAAAAGTGCCCTTGCTGTAGTTTCAGCAATAATGAGTCTGATTGAGAAATGGCTGATTATGTCCATCGTAGCTTACCTCAGGGTATCCGCACTCTTGGAGATGGGTACCTTTGCCACGTTAAACTAGGAGTGTGGATATTTGGAGGCAAATGTCTGTGGTTACTGGTAAGTAACCTTCATTTTCTTCCTCCCTGTCTTCATTTGTCTGTGTTTTAAAGCCACCATTGACCTTATTTGTGTTCACCCATAGGCCCAAAAGGCTGGAAAATTCAGACCATGCTTAAAATCCCACTAAATTGAGTTAAACTAGTCAGGCAAGAATTTAAAAATATTTGTGTACTGCAGTACTCTATGTGTGAATGTGTATATATATGGCTGAGATTGACATTTCTCAATTTTCCGATGATTTGCTAAAGTAGTTCCAAAACGTGACAAGCTGTCAAAAGACATATAGTTTCATAAGAGAAGTAGTTTTCCATCTGAGCACCCATTCTAATAACAAACTGAGGACCAGCTTGTCAGTAACAGAAAATTTGGAGTGAAAGTCAGACGTTTGGGGTCTCTCTGGTTTTAGTTATATAACGGGCTTCATCTACCATAAATGAGATTCTCGATAAGAGTGAATGAAAACAAATTTGCTTTAGGAATAAATTTGTTATGCTTCTGCCTCCCACTCACACAAGACCTCACAAATCTTGTGCTTATAATATCAGTGACTCAGAAGCTGATTCTTTGATCTCATTCCTATGATTTCTGCTTTCAAGGGACATAAAAAAGAAAGGCGAACGGGTAGAGATAAGCGGAAAGGAATTGACCTAGAGCAGATCTAAAGGGCAAAAGAGATGAAGGGAGAAGACCGCTGTGCTGTCATTTTGGCATATTGGGCTTGATTATGCAGCATCTGGTGTAGCTGGGAGAATGAGACTGGAAATTGCAGTCCTCCAAGAAGGCTGGCCAGTCCCTGACCAGCTCAAGCCCTCAAACAGGACCCCACCTCCGTACGAGGGTGTCAGACTTTCTGTCCAGATCTCTGTGTATCTGATGCATATCTCTGCTCTGAAAGCCTGTGATGTTTTTAGACTGCTCATCTGTTCCTCTTTTATGCTTCTTTTTCCCTCTAAAGCAACAATCCTGCTCATAAATACTATCTAGCCGTGGACCCTGTTTCAGGCTCGCTGTACGTGTCAGACACCAATAGCCGGCGGATATACAGGGTGAAATCCCTCAGTGGCACCAAAGACCTAGCCAGTAACTCCGAAGTGGTGGCGGGGACCGGGGAGCAGTGTCTGCCCTTCGACGAAGCCCGATGCGGGGACGGAGGGAAGGCCGTGGACGCCACCCTGATGAGCCCGCGAGGTAAAGAAGGAAAAGAAGCTGGAGAAAATGTTTGTAGGAGGCTAGGCTGGATGCGGAAATAATTAGCTGGCAATTAAATCACTAGTCGCTTGGTAATTTTTATTCTGTGCTTTAATTACTGTGGATTGGCAAGTGCTCGTGCTTTGTTTAGTTAAAGCAAACTTTATCACCCCAACACTGAATTCTGCAAAACCAGAGCAGAGCACAAATTAGCAGGGTACCGCTCACTCTGAGAGGCAAACACACAGACTGGCAAGCAAATGACTGTGTGATGCACAGTCCTCTGGGGAGGAGGAAATGCCTGTGTGGCCTTTCCTTGAGTTTTGATTCTCTTAGCATGTGTCCCCTTTTCATTCAAGTGCAAACAAGGAGTATATGCCCCTTTTGAGTTTCTGAGTTTTAACGCAGCTTTCAAAAGGATGTAGAGATTTGGGAGTGTATATTTTTTTTCCATTGCTTTATCTTAATTGTAATCAGGAGTGTTGCCCTATGTTTTGAGCATCTTTGAGTTTTCTTTCAATGGTCACAACTATTTAGATTACAGTAATAGCAGATAAAAATGAAAGGTCCTGTCTCTCTTTATAGGTAATCGTTTCAGTTTGTACATAAAAAGGAGTATAAACAGGACAGAGCTGCTCATGCTTTAAGGCTTTTAAGACTCTGTATGGAGGTTCAGATGATACAGTTTAAGCCTGCCGTGTATCTCGGGGGCCAGTAGATTGACTGATGCGACTTTTTAGGGCACGATTCTTTGATCAGAATTTGATTTTCAGCCCAAGAAAAGGACAAGGCAGTGCACCAAATTAAAGCAGCAAAGGCAAGTGAGAAAGAGCCTTCCCTCCTAAACGACAGGTCTCAGCGTCCTCCTGTTCCTCTAATGCATCGCTCTTCCAGGCTGCGCCTTCCCACTCGGACAGCCGTTGAACCTTTCCTTTCTTTCTAGGTTGGAAACACTTGTCCATCATTAACAGCAGATGTTCTTCCCGTGTTCCTCATAGCAACAGGTCAAAGAATTTAAACACATCCTGAAATAATATAACTTCCTCTTAAATTTTCAAAATGGCTAAAGAAGCTTCAAAAGAATTGTAAAAATTCTGTGTCCTCATTAGATTCTTCCCATGCAGGAAGCAGTACCTTAAAATGTTTGAGACTATGCTTTGGGAGACATCCTTTTTTTCCCCCTTGGGTTGATATAATATCTCAATACAGAATCTAAATCTAGAAATTAGCTGATGCATTCTTCTGCCTCTTTAGAGTATTTAGGGAATTTTTTTTCCTTTAAAGATCACAGGATAAATCTGCTTAGTGCCTTTTATTTGGTAATACTACAGCTACTTGGAGGGCCCCAGGACACGGGCTCAGAAGCCAGAGCTACAAGTTGGAAGGGAGGAAAGAACAGGGGAAGTGAGAAAAAAAAAAAAAAAAAGAATCACTGTCTTATAAAATTGCTTAGCATGCTAAAGCCTGTCCTGCAGCTAGGAGCCAACAGTATTCTCTGATGCCTGTTTTGCACACTTGTAGGAATTGCAGTGGATAAGTATGGACTCATGTATTTTGTTGATGCCACTATGATTCGCAAAGTGGATCAGAATGGGATTATCTCAACGCTGCTGGGCTCCAATGACCTAACGGCCGTTCGACCTCTAAGCTGCGATTCCAGCATGGATGTCACCCAGGTAGACTCTCACTGCCTTTTTTTCTTCTCTGCCTTAGAAGAGATGGGCATCTCTTTTGGATGACTGCCTGGCCACTCAAGAAATACTTTATGCAGCACAAGATAATAGTGTGTGTGATTCATTACTGAAATGAATGAACCATCTTTTTGCTGTGGTTAACACAGGTTATTTACACAGCTATAGAGAAGTAAGGTTGAGATAATGGGAGTTACTGTCTTAATTGCCTGTTTTTCTGTAATTATTGTAGAGATTCCAGAATGTAGCGTTCATTCTTTGCACAGAAACACAATTAGCTAAAGTTACCACTGCACATAGCTTTAATGTGTCTGGAAAAGCAAATCGTTGTTTGAAATAGTTGCAATTCATGACTTAGTTTCATGATTTACTCAGATAACCCCCTCGCTAATTTGCTGTTGTTACACGTGGAATTTTAAACACTGGAAGTGTACTTTTCGGTTGTAAGTTTTACAGTAATAATTTGTGCAACTCATAGGTACGGCTGGAGTGGCCTACTGATCTCGCTGTCAATCCCATGGACAACTCACTTTATGTCCTAGAGAACAATGTTATATTACGGATCACAGAAAATCATCAAGTTAGCATTATTGCTGGACGCCCCATGCACTGCCAGGTTCCTGGTATAGACTACTCTCTTAGCAAACTGGCTATTCACTCTGCACTTGAATCAGCCAGTGCCATTGCCATCTCACACACAGGAGTTCTTTACATCAGTGAGACAGATGAAAAAAAAATTAATCGGCTCCGCCAGGTAACTACCAATGGAGAAATATGCCTTCTTGCAGGGGCAGCTTCAGACTGTGATTGCAAAAATGATGTCAACTGTAATTGCTATTCTGGGGATGATGGGTATGCCACTGATGCCATCTTAAATTCACCATCCTCCTTAGCTGTGGCCCCAGATGGCACCATCTACATAGCCGATCTCGGAAATACCCGCATTAGGGCTGTCAGTAAAAACAGGCCCGTTCTTAATTCCTTTAACCAATATGAAGCTGCATCTCCAGGAGAACAGGAGCTGTACGTCTTCAATGCGGACGGCATTCACCAGTACACGCTCAGCCTTGTTACCGGCGAGTACTTGTACAATTTCACCTACAGCAGCGACAACGACGTCACGGAGGTGATGGACAACAACGGCAACTCCCTGAAGGTCCGCCGGGACACGAGCGGGATGCCCCGCCACTTGCTCATGCCCGATAATCAGATTGTCACGCTGGCCATCGGCACCAACGGGGCCCTCAAGCTGGTCTCGACGCAGACCCTGGAACTGGGATTAATGACGTACAATGGAAACAGTGGCCTCTTAGCGACGAAGAGCGATGAAACGGGATGGACGACGTTTTATGAGTAAGAATCTTTTTGGATATATTAAGCGTACAGGTATTTTTCCAAAAGGCAGGGACCAGGCCCTAATCTGCTCCTGCCAGCGTTTGTTGTAGGCTTTTCAGTGGTGCTGAATAAGGTCGTTGCATCTTTTATCTGGTGCGATATTGGAAATGCTGAACTGATTGCTTGATTTCATCAATTTTGCCGTGTCCTCTAGGTGGGTACTGAACCGCCTAAATTGCATCCACGGCGAGCGGCCGGGGAGGAGGCTCCCGGGGCTCCGGCACGACGGGCCAGCGCGCTGGTGCTGCGCCCACCGGCTTGGATTGGCGTCGCCGGGTCGGGCCCCGTGCCGAGGCGCGAGCCAGGCCGCACCTAACTCACATCCACATCGGCCCGCACCAGGCTCTGGCTCCCGCCGAGTCCTCCCTGTCGAGGAATCTTAATTTTAGAGTTTCTTTTGGAATTCAAATTATAAATCTTTCTCTTCAGGCTCATATATTACTCGCGGTTGGCAAAATGTTGATTAACTTTACTGATTGTTCGTTCTCGAGACAAGTAAGGAAATTAGGTCCCCAGCTATCTGTCAGACCCCTAGTGTAACATACATCATTTGCAGATAACCCAGAAGCACATTGGCGTTCAGGGGAATAAAGATTAAAAGGCAGAATTTACTCTTTGAATGAAACTTATCAGAGATCAAAGTTGTATTAAAAATCTAGAAGAATTAGATGAGTTTTCTCTAATAGTTTATCCCAGTCTTAATAACCTTCTTGTCATTTATTGACCAAAAAAAAAAAAAAAAAAAAAAAAAAAAAAAAAAAAAAAAAAAAAAAA
>JAVCKT010000336.1:0-29399 GCA_032273925.1 Rhynchotus rufescens | reverse complement strand
TCTTACTGAGATGCATCTGAAGATAGAATTTATTGTGTGTATGGTGTTGACATATTGATCAGATATTTCTCAAAGGTCAAATAAGAAAAAATGTACAATCGTTGCCTGAGGTCAGTGGATTTTAAGTCCCAGAGGTAGATCTAAGGAGTACGGACTGAGCTACTCTGTTAGATAAGAGCTAAATTTAATGATGTGCTGGAGGTAACTTTGAGATTTCTGCGTGAATTCTCATAATTGTGGAGCCCGTAGGTGAGAGGACTGCGTCTGCATTTCCTTTAATGCAAAATGTCATAGCACATATAGAGAATAAACTATATGTGGTGACTGTTATGCAGGTTAGAAAAGAACTGTTAAGTGCCACTCACGTGGAGGTTAAAAGGAGATACGTGTCTCTATATGTGCATGGACTGCCAGGGTTGGAAGGCACCTATATGCACCAGAGATACTCACTGCAAAATGTCAGAGAAATGGAGACATCTCCTTTAAGCTGATCGTAGGGAGCTGACTTAGAGAACCTCCTTAATCAGCTCTGCCCTCCTATGTACCCCCACAGTTAAGGATTTCATTAATAAGATGATGAGAATTATTTAAATCAAGTTTAGCAGCCCTGCCATCTCAGTCACTCTATACTGGTTGCTCTTTTATATTAATTCTTTGAAGCAGTTTCAAAGGGAAAATTACATCTTCAGCATTCCTCTGTTTTTTCATGGCTATAAGTTAATATCAATTAAAGGTGAAAGAAATACTGACTTAAGGAGACTTTTTACAGAGAAGAAAACTGTTTTCTATGCCATTAAATTCATAGAATCCTACACAGATAAGCAATCCCTAAAATTGTTAATATGGTAGCTGAACTGAGAAAGAACAATATTATTTTAAGTAGTAAAAAACTATTTAAGTGATTTAAAAAAAGCTCTATGGACTCAAGTTTGGAAGCACTTCTGCATTTTTTATTTTCGGTGTATTTATATCAAAGAGATTCTTGAAGTGCAGTGCTACTTTTTGGGGTATATAACTCTTTTATGTCAGCTGTGCCCTGAAAAAGCTCACAGGATTAAGTTTGTACATGATATATACATCTGTATGCATGTGTGTAGGGTATTCTTATATAATGGTATGTGCATGTACACTCCTATGTGCATATTATGGATGGGTAATGCACACATCAGTCACACCAGGACCAGGCAAGTCTCTTCAATAATGCAGCAGCTAACAGCAGGCTCACACAGGGGGAATATTAGGCTTCGTTTGGGGCATGAAGAACAGGTCTTTGAAGTGGTCCTCAGCGGTACTGCACTTGGCCTTTGGAGCATCCTAAGGGGATGCTGCTGTTTTCTCAAATCAGCTTGTTTTTATAAGGCAGAGGGAAGAGGGATGTATGTAAATGTGGATGGATGTGCCCACTGCCCTTGCCTGTGCTGGGTCCGAAGCTGCCCTTGCCCCTTGCTGCCAGGCTGCCTCGGAAAGCGTGCCGGCTCGTCCCGGCACAGGAGCATTTCCAGCCTGAAAGGCTGCGTTGCCGGCCTAAGAGATGGCCTAAGATGCAGGGGTGCCAGCAGGCAGGGCATGGTAAAGCTGCCCATGGGGTGTAGCCACCCGCCTGCTGCAGGGGTGCCCCGATATTTGAGTGTTTGGGCCCACTGAGAAACCTGCAAGGGGACGTCCCAAGGCCGCCCCTGTGGGACAGTGACCACAGTGTCCCCAGGGCAGCGCCCGCCCTGCCAGCCCGGAGCTGCTCGCCCCTGGGCCCCGGTGTCCGGCCGAGCCCCCACGGCTGATGTGAGGGTCAGGCTGATGTCAGGCCAGTCCATAGCGCAACCTGCAGGCCTTGAAATCTCCACCAGCTCTGACAGTCTGGGTTGCAATTAAGCCACAAATTAGGAAGATGTCAGTGGTCACAGGGAGCTCCTGGGTTTAAAGGTACTGAATTTAAGACCGGCTCCATTCGCCCTCATCCTAAATGAGAGCGTAGGCTGCATGTCCTGTAGCCCAACGTTGTGTCTTAGGCTATGAGAGGCAGTAGCTGCTTGAGAAGCAGTAGGCTGGAAAAAAAATCTTTCTGTTTATTAGATGTCTTAAAGAAGAGCGATATATAATTTATCCATTCAATTCCACTATAACTTTCACTTTTTTATTCTTCAGAGAAATTGACTTTTTCATGTTCTAGTAAGCGGTTGTTCTCAAGAATACAGTTCAAAAAATAATGTGTCATTTTTAAATTATGTAGTACATGAATGTATTCTGTTTTATTCCTCTAAAATATTTGCTTTTGAAGGTTTTTAAAAATAGAAATTTATTGATGCAATAGTTTAAATAGAAACGCCTTCTTTATATGTCAGTATTGTAGTGTGTGTATATATAATTTAAGTAGTGATTTTTTTTTTTTATCTCTAGCTCATAAACTAAGCGATCTGCAGATCTTTATAGAGAGCATTTGTGTAGGTATCGCCCTGAGCGTGTCCTTCCATTGGTTATAAGCCTTCTAACATCTGCCATTTCCTTTTTTGAATCCTGTCACAGCGCTGGGAAGCAAGTCTCATGGACGAAACCTTGATGGATGGATGGAAACGGCATGAGAATATTTTCTTTTTTTTTCCTGTTCTAGTCTCTGCAAGTCCTAATCCATATTTACTTTTATACTTGCCTTTGCACTTTGAACAGATATTTTCAGTGAGTAGCCCACAGCATTCCCCAGGACTTTTTCCTGAGTTAATTAAAAAATCAGCTATGTGAATGAGTAATTTAAATTACTCTGGCTCATTTGCATTAGCTAACATATACTTGCTGATGGGGGATTTCATCTGCCGTTATTCTGAATGTTCACTGAGCTCTGTGTGGTCATTCTGAAGTAACTTATGGACTTCTCTAATTTTGTCTTAAATAACATTGAGTCTTCTATAATATTTGGCACCTAATTATTATGTTTTTGCGGTTAATAATCACTAAACATAAATATAATCCCCATACAAAATCTGAGGGTGTCTCCTGTTATTAATCTTTCAGCTTGTCAAAACTGTCTCTTTTTATGCCTTTGCTTTTCCTTTCCAGGTGGACGTTTCATTGGACCAAGTTCTTCTCTTGCTTTATCAGTAATTTTCAGTATTTTATGTGAAGACCTTCCTATACACTTAACCCAAGCCCTTTCACAGGCTACATCAGATGCTCTCTTTTAGCTAGTATCTTGCTGATATTGTCCAAAAAAAAGAAACCTCGATGTCTTCTAATGGGCAGAAACGCTTGGCTTTTGTTAAGAAAAATGATGCCACTTAATATCTGTTTGGTGTTTAAGTGCTTAAATGAAGACTACATATATTGTTGGTCCCTTATGACCCTGTAATGTGTTCTTTTAGTGATTTTCTCCTTTGTCTGGTGTTGTCATTGATTCTGGTAAGATTTTTTGGTCCACAGGCGGTGATTTTTTTTCCCTTCGTCCCCGAAATTCATTGAATGGCTGCAACCATCTGTAATGCTACATTTTCTATTTGTATTAACCGAGAAGTCTGTTGTATGTATTATTTGGGAGATATGCTGCACAGGCCAAGTCTCCCACTTGGAGGTTTCTTAACAGCTTCTGTTTGTAAAAACTCAGTGAAATAATTCTCGCCTTTGGAGCTAAACAGAGACTTGCAAGGAAGATGCTGCTGTGACACTGCTTTTCTGCCGCGCCCGGCAGTTCGATGGATTGACCAGTTCTCTTGCAGGCTTCTCTTTTGCTGGATTTCTGCATTCTGAGGATGACCAGCTGCTTTCAGTCGCCACCTAATCCTTTCTCTTAAATCTGCATCGAATGTTTCTCTCACCACCCTGCTGTTTAGAAGGCCGGTCAGTTTGGTAGTGGCTGGGTGGAAAAGTCCTGCACAAGGCAAGAATTGCAGCACCTGGAGTAGCTGAGGGGGATACTCATTTTGTGTTTCAGGTCCATATTCCTTGCCCTCAAGACAAGGAATGCGCTTGGTCAAGGTCAATGTGCTTCTTTAGCACATATGTCTGCAGAAATACAGACTAGAAAAGGAAATGGAGAGAGAAGGAGTGCCATTTGATTTGGGTCAGCATTCCCCCTGCTCCCAGCTTTTAACCTCTAGATTTATAAACAAACATAACAGTTGCTTGGAGATGCAGTAAGCTCTTGTAGAGCCGTATATATTATTGTTTTTATTTTTGTGCCTCTGGAGCACTAAATTTGTCTTCTAAGGTACATTATAAGTGCTGACTGTTGCCTTTCTTGCAACATCAACTTGTCCTGGCCTTAACTTCTCATCCTTCATCCTTATGAGCAAAAGATTGACCCAAAAAGTAATGGAGAGCTATAGCTAAGAGCAAAATGAAGTCGTTAATGTTCTCAGGCTGATGTCGTTTTTTCCTATCTTAGGGCAAGTTTATTCCTTGGTGTGGCACTTGAAACCATACGTAGTTGTTTCCACAGAGCATGCAGTTGTGTGTATGCAGTTATATTTCCTAGTATTGTTATGATTCGACTTCCTTAGAGTGAAATGCAGCTTCTGAAATACAGATCAGTTTGCTAACTGTAATTGATTGAACCACATACCACTCTGTATATTCTTTAATATCGTCATTGATTCAAAAAGAAGCTAGCCTGGATTTTTCAGTGGTATAGCTGAGACCAGGATTTCTGAAAATTACTGTTTTATCCCCATATCCTCTTTCAACAATACATAGCCAGAATGTTTTTTCTTTTTTTTTCTTTTTTTCAAAGATTAATACATTGAGTTGATAAAAAATGAATATTATATATATATATTTGATATCCTCATGCTTTTTTGCTCTCACTAACTTTTCTATTAGCTATGATCATGAGGGGCGCCTCACCAATGTGACACGGCCCACCGGAGTGGTCACTAGCCTCCACCGCGAGATGGAGAAGTCCATTACCATCGACATCGAGAACTCTAATCGGGATGACGATGTCACGGTCATCACAAATCTCTCCTCTGTGGAGGCTTCCTATACAGTTGTCCAAGGTACCAAAGTGCACTTCTCGGCACGTCTGCCTACCACACACGTCATTTGTGAAAGTAATCCTGAAAAAGTTTCCTCTCGTTAGGACAGTTATGAGCAGGGGGGAAAAAGTGTAAGATTTGCCAGAAAAACTCCCATAAAAGTCACTCTTAGAATGACAGGTCTTCAGGACAGGTAAGAAATATTTCAAAATAATACTTCATGTCAGATACATATGGTTGTTACCTGCTAATGGAAGCTAGCTCTGCTCTTGCCTCTCCTATCAGGTTCACTTCACCCACTTGCCCATTTCTCTGCACTTCAGTGCAAAATAGGTTCTGACTTCACTGTCACACAAATGCAGCGTGGTTGATGTGTGTGGCTTGTCTTTCTAATATCCTATTGGAGAAAGAGGCTCATGTAGCATCCTCTTACTCTTAGAAACTAAATCTTCCAAATTTACCATTTGGAATAAATGCTATTGGAATAAAATGTAGAAGAAATAGTGCAGTGGATAATGTAGTGCCACCATTAGCACGTCAGAGAACGCTGTTATCGCCCAGAATAGCAAGAGATGAGCAACAAAATGGTTTAAATGTTTGTGTGGAGCTGTCTAACACGGCCCAAACACTGTATCTGTTGCAGTGAAAACAGCCAGGGTTATCAAAGATAGATTGCAAGAATTTGGTGAATGATGTGTTTTTTTAATTAAGATATAATGTCACTGCAATAAGAATATCATCAGTGAACAATAGTCTCCTCCTGATGGAAATGTCAGCATTTATAGACTATTATACCATGACATGTCTGGTTACAAAGACTTTATTCCTCTTATAGCAGATGATTACTTATGCAGATGCTGTCCTTTTGTCAGACTAATATTGCTGCTGCGGTGCCCGCTGCAGCGCTGCGGCCCGGCCGGCGCGGGGTGGGCCTGGCCGTGTCAGACGGATGGAAAATGGCACAGCCATGAACCACCTCTCTGGTTTTGGAACTTGTAGCAGAAAGCAAAAAGGGCCAGGTGTGCGAGGGGCTAGGCCAGGTCTTTTGTGCTAGAATGAAGAACGGCACCCAAGGAAAGGGCTGTGGCTGCAGCTGCTATTGCTGGAGCCCTGCGCACACCTTGCGGATTTAAAGCTAAGCTGTAATTCTGAGCAGCACATCTGCTGGGAGAGGCTTTAAACCGAGACACACAGAAAGAGAGGGGCCGACCTTTCCATGCTCAGAAAGAAGCCAACGGCCCTTGTTTTTTTGCTTCTTTTTATCCTGGAGTTTAATGGTTTGTTGTTTATCCAGCAGTTCGGTTTTCAGGAGATTTTATTCATATTAGAAATAAATTAGGCGGTTGAAATGTGTCAGTGTGCATTTTGATTTCCAATTAAGACTAGAGGCAAAACATGATGGAATAAACGTAGTATCTCTCGGCAGGCTCACTGTTGCACTACTGTTCTTTACATGAAGCAGCAACATCTGTAATTTCCACTATGGTGCCACGTAAGTGGTAATTGCAGACTGACTTCATTTAACATCAACAGGAGTGCAATAAAAAAACCATCAAATTAAGCTATATGTTTTCTTTCTGACTGGAGTAGCTAAATTATTTTCTTTTCATTATTGCTGTAGATCAAGTGAGGAACAGCTACCAGCTCTGTAATAATGGTACTTTGAGAGTGATGTATGCCAATGGCATGAGCATTAGCTTTCACAGTGAACCTCATGTCCTGGCTGGGACTGTAACTCCCACCATAGGACGATGCAATATTTCTCTGCCGATGGAAAATGGTTTGAACTCAATCGAATGGCGTCTGAGGAAAGAACAGATTAAAGGCAAAGTGACTGTGTTTGGAAGAAAGCTCAGGGTAAGTCGAATCAGCCGTAACAATAATGATCTTTTCTTGTGTGTGCAAACAACTTGCCATTTTGAAGGACATGTCTTTTCTACTCTTAGTTCTTAGAAATGTGCAACTCTGGGGATTTCTTTGGTATGACAATCTTTTCTCTATGTGAGATGCCAGTTAAGTGCTTGGAATCTTCTGCTGTCATCAGCTGTAGAAGGGGTGGTTTTTTTTTTTTTTTTACAAAAAGTACATTAAAAGAGGCTGGTAAAAGTACACACAATATCACTGCAAGTCCATCTCTTTAGGGAGATGGTGGGCAGGAAAACGTGATAACGTGATTGCAAAACAATTGCCATAATTAGTCATAATCACAGGATGAGCAAAACTTCTAGAGGATGGAGTCCGTGCCTTGCGAACTGAAGATCAGCTGCATCCAGATTAATCCCTTTCGGTGCTTATTAGATACCTACATTTTCACTGATGGTTTCAGAATGTAGCGATTGGAAAGGGCTTTGGGATTCTGGGCAGCAAAAGTCTATGGGGCTCATCCAAGTCCCGATCCTTTTAATAATTCCCTCAACATCTGTGGATATGGGATAAAGCTTTAAGTGTTCAAAGTGATCATATTAAATGCAACATATGTAATCAACTACAAAGCAATTTACAAAAAAATACTCAGATAGGAGCATTACATGTTGATACTTGCCTGTTTCTTAACATCTAATTCACGACGCTGAATTAACAACAGTCTGTCCTTATTCTCCCAAATCCTCAGAACGGTTTGCACCTATTGGTGTGAAGGGGAAGGTTAGACAAAAAAATGGAATGAGATTAGCAGCTAATCCTTAATGACTAAATTTCATGGCTGTGTAATTGATTTTTGATGTGTTGACCTGCAGGAGTCGATTGTAAGTGGAAAATAGATCGACTCTGCATTTTGACTAGGTGTTCCAAATAAAAATAAATAGGACTCTAAAATAAAATTTCTGTAATCCTCACCCTCGCTACTAAAAACTTAATAGAAGTACTTGTGGTAATTAGCTGGAGTTAAATGTCTTGGAGCTGAAACCTTGCCTGAGATGGATTTTCTTGCATCATGTTTATGCAAATCCAAACACTGCTTTATCTAGCAACACCTCAACATTTAATTGTCTGGTGTTAGTTCCTGTAACAATAATCACATATCCATTTAGCTCTTTTAAATGAAAATCACTATGAGATTATAACAGGTTGAGCGGACTGAAAATGAAATTTGAAAATGAGGGAGAAAGCAGAGAATTAATTTGCATCTCATTTATTCTAATTCCTCCTTGTAAATTGTCTCGCGAAGGCGGCGGAGCCCTGTGCCGGTGCTGGGGGAGGGCAGGTCCCAATGCTGCTTCCCCAGGACCAGGACGGAAGCCCCTGGAGCTGCTGGCCGGATCCCAAACTCGGGATGAGGAGCGAGTGCTCCGGCGTGGGAGTCGCGCCCTCGCAGCGTGCGCTGCTCATCCGCCAGCGTTGACGGGCGCTGCTGCCAGTGCAGCCCAATCCTCGGAGCTTTAATCCGTGCAGTGAGGTCCCGGGTGCCTCCCTGGCCCAAATGGGCCTCCTGCACAAGCAGCAGCTCAGCAGCCTTGGGCCACGGCTCGGTTGAGGTTACACCAAGTCCCTGCCGCCGTTTCTGTCGCGGCCCCGTTGAGCCACACGCACGTCTGCTCTTGACTCGCGTCGCGCGTTCAGCCAGAGCAGACGTGCGTGTAGGTAGCAGCGCAGCAGCTTGCGAGATCAGCTCAGCCTCGGTATTCCGACTAGAGTTGCTAGCGTCCCCGGGAGGAGCGGGAGTTAGTCATTTTGTTTGGGTTTCTGTGTAATTAATAGGACACTGCAATTACACTCCGCGGTTTTACTTGTTTTACAAATGAAAATGAAGGTACAGAATTATCCACGCAGGTGCTCCTTTATTCTCCGAGCAGTGTTTGTGTGTGTGCACCGCTCTTCTTGTGGGTACTCGTTTCAGAAAACTAATATTTAAGTACTCTTTGGCAGAAAACCCCTAATAACCTTAATAAAGCTTTTGAGGAAAAAAGGAGGACACCTGGAGGCAGCCTTGTCTGCACGAGGATTGCAGTTACTGCAGTCTTGGGGAGAAACCCGGAGAAGTCCAACTGCTTTATAAAGCTCTAAAAATGTTTTTAAATTTTACTTTTTTTTTAAAAAAAAAAAAAAGACTTTGTTTTTCAAAATCCTATCTCTAAGAAATCACAATTTTTCAGCCTAAATTTTTATTTTCAGCTCAGAGCTCACTTTTTCAGTGGTTAAAGCTCCCTTCTGCCTTCCCCAGCCCTGTCTGAAAGATGGGCTTTTCGTAGGTCTTTGCCATCAGTGCAAGTGCTAATGTTGAGTTAGACTTGCACAGTTTTGTTCCTATTAAAACAGGATAAGAGAATTGGGGTTATTTTTGACAAGATATTTAGGAAAAAAAAATGTCCCGTCTTTCCTCTGAATCAGGAGAAAAGTTTCCTATGCAAAACCTTCGGGAAAACCTACAAAAAAGAGCTTTTTATAATGATTGCCCACTAAGGAAATGAAAACTGTGTTAAAGAGCTAAGTTTTATTAATGGAAAAGATGAGGATAAGGATAATGAGTGATAATTTAAAATAATTATTTCTTTACAAACACCAAGCTGTGTTAAATTTAAAATTGCTTTCTGTGTAAGTGAATTCCTATGGAGTAGGATGGGATGGGAATTGGGTTTACCCTGACAGCGAAAAAAATATCTCAAAATAACTTTTATGTCCTCGAGAAAGGCTTGGGGTTAATTTACATATTGTTTGATGTGCAATTTAATTTTGGATAAAAGAAAATGTTGCTTAATCAGAGCTACTGTAAAATAGAAGCCGAAGAACAAATTCCCAGAAACCCATGAATACTTCTTAAGTAGTCATTGCTGTCAAATGATATCTAATTTGAAGACTTTTACTGTATTAATGACACATCTACAATTAAATTGCCTAAGAAGCTTTATCAGATTACAGCATTAGCCTCAATTCTGTGGCTCAGCCTCCAATGAGTATGTTTATGTATCTTGTATTACCACTGGAAACCTATTCATTTCTTACAGTCCTTTCTGGTTTGTTTACATGTATTTTTTAAAATGACCTGTGGGTGAGAACACTTCATATTGTTTTTTTTTTTTTTTTTTTACTTTAGAAATCTTAGCTGAAACATAAGTGAAAAGTAAAACATAAAAGACAGTTTACTTGAGTGTTTAGTTTTCTTTCTCGCTTGTGGTGAGGGATATCTTGCAAAACAATAGAAGACCAGATTTCTCAGTCGCTGGGATCAGGAGTTTTAAACCTGGAAGTGGAAAATGTGAGATATCCTACACTTTTTGAAATTTAGGGAAATCGAGTTCTCCTTTAAGCATACTATTTCTACTGTGAAAATTCTTAGAGGTTGAGTGCTTACTGGTCACTAAATACAACCTTCTTCCATTTCCATAGGTTCATGGAAGGAACTTGCTGTCTATCGATTACGACCGGAACATACGCACGGAAAAGATCTACGACGATCACCGCAAATTTACGCTGAGGATCATTTACGACCAGCTGGGCCGCCCCTTTCTCTGGCTGCCCAGCAGCGGCCTGGCTGCGGTCAACGTGTCCTACTTCTTCAACGGGCGCCTGGCCGGGCTGCAGCGGGGCGCGATGAGCGAGCGCACGGATATCGACAAGCAAGGGCGCATTACGTCACGCATGTTTGCCGATGGCAAAGTCTGGAGCTACACCTACCTGGAAAAGGTAGGGAGGAGCTGCTTTAACCTCTGCCCTGAGCTGCACAGAGGCTCTAGCTTCCTTCCTGCACAACACGTGCCCAAAGACGATCTGAAAACTCTAACATAGCAGTTGTTCGGAATCTGACCTAAAATGCTTATGCGTTTCCATTAGCCAATTGAAAGTGATGTTTTTTATTAGAAATTCTTCATTCCGGGTTCTTTTGATATTTCCCTGAGGTCAAAATTGCATGACTAAGCCTGACAAAAGGTTTGAGGAGAAAACAGGTATTTCATCTCTAATCGTTATCTGTTAAATGGAAATGTGATGCTGCATTTCAATTAGCCTAATTAAGACACTTCCATCATAAAACTTTGCCTTTAAATACTTAAAATGGCATATCATTTTCCATTTCCCTTTGAATCTGTTGCTCTGTGTGAGCTAGAGTTGTTGTCACTACTGATCAGAATCACAGAATCACAGAATCTTTAAGGTTGGAAGGGACCTCTAGAGATCATCAAGTCCAACCTTCCTGCCCAAGCAGGCACACCTACAGCATGATTTTCATGTGTATTTCACAGGAGTAGTCAAGAGTTAGAGCTGCTCGAGTAAAGAGAAAGCAAGTTATTTATCTAACCTATCTGCATTTAAAAAAAAAAAACCCAAGGCCACTAAAAGGAGGATAGCCAAGAGATTGATCCCATACACTTTGTTTCCAGCATATTGATTTCTGAGTAGCAGCACATCCTCACATCTGGCAATATGTCCATTTTCTTGAGGAGTTTTGGACCCCAACTAATGGACTCATATCTCATTATTTTAACACTACTACGTCCTTTTTCTGTTTTAACGCCCTCTCTGAATTGAATGCTGAAAGACATGAAATAAATATGTATTTCTTTTCTTTCTCAACAGTCAATGGTGCTACTGCTTCAGAGTCAACGACAGTACATCTTTGAGTTTGATTCTTCAGACCGGCTTCATGCCGTCACCATGCCCAGCGTTGCTCGGCACAGCATGTCAACCCACACGTCTGTGGGCTACATTAGAAACATTTATAACCCTCCGGAAAGCAACGCATCGGTGATTTTTGATTACAGCGACGATGGGAGGATTTTGAAAACATCCTTTTTAGGTACTGGACGACAAGTCTTCTACAAGTATGGAAAGCTATCCAAATTATCTGAAATAGTTTATGACAGTACGGCAGTCACTTTTGGATATGATGAAACTACGGGCGTCCTAAAGATGGTGAACTTGCAAAGCGGTGGCTTTTCTTGCACGATCCGCTATCGTAAAATTGGCCCTCTGGTTGACAAGCAAATCTACAGGTTCTCTGAAGAAGGTATGGTCAATGCAAGGTTTGATTACACGTATCACGATAATAGTTTTCGAATTGCGAGCATCAAACCCATCATAAGCGAGACGCCGCTTCCGGTCGATCTGTACCGTTACGACGAGATTTCAGGCAAAGTAGAGCATTTTGGCAAATTTGGGGTTATTTATTATGATATAAATCAAATCATTACTACAGCAGTTATGACGCTGAGTAAGCACTTTGATACCCATGGCCGCATTAAGGAAGTTCAGTATGAAATGTTCAGGTCACTGATGTACTGGATGACTGTACAATACGACAGCATGGGAAGGGTAACTAAAAGAGAGCTCAAACTCGGCCCGTACGCCAACACCACCAAGTACACGTACGATTATGATGGAGACGGGCAGCTGCAGAGCGTGGCAGTAAACGACCGGCCAACCTGGCGGTATAGTTACGATCTGAATGGAAATCTTCACCTCCTGAGTCCCGGAAACAGCGTCCGCCTGATGCCTCTGCGTTACGATCTGAGAGACAGGATTACACGCTTAGGTGACGTGCCGTACAAGATCGATGACGATGGATTCTTGTGTCAGCGAGGCTCGGATGTCTTTGAGTACAACTCCAAGGGCCTCTTGACGAGAGCGTACAACAAAGCAAACGGCTGGCACGTTCAGTACCGTTACGATGGACTGGGCCGAAGAGCTTCCTGCAAGACGAACCTGGGGCACCATCTCCAATATTTTTATGCTGATCTGCACAATCCGACAAGAGTTACTCACGTCTACAATCATTCCAACTCAGAAATTACCTCCTTGTACTATGATCTGCAAGGCCACCTCTTCGCTATGGAGAGCAGCAGTGGCGAAGAGTATTACGTCGCCTCCGATAACACGGGCACTCCCTTAGCCGTGTTCAGCATCAACGGACTCATGATCAAGCAGCTTCAGTACACAGCTTATGGAGAGATCTATTACGACTCCAACCCCGATTTCCAGATGGTTATTGGGTTCCATGGGGGACTATATGACCCATTAACCAAACTGGTCCATTTTACCCAAAGAGACTACGATGTCCTTGCTGGGCGCTGGACCTCTCCCGATTACGCGATGTGGAAAAAGGTTGCTCGGGAGCCTGCCCCTTTCAACCTGTACATGTTCAAGAGTAATAACCCTCTCAGCAATGAACTGGATTTAAAAAATTACGTAACAGGTGAGGCTCCCGTCTGTTTTTTTTGTAAGTGGCCCTGTAGTATAGAAGTTAATTTGAGAAGGAAGTAATAAATCAGACTTGGCCTTACTAGATATTTGCTGAATCCTTTGATCAAGTTTGGACCATTTTCCCTTCAGTCCGATGGAAAGGGCTGGCTGATCATGATCTTTATTATAAAATGTTTGGAAAACCCATATGTCATAATAGAAAAATTATTACCCCATGAAAGGGATGATATAGCCCCAATTCACTATTTAGGATGAATTGAAAACAATATTTTTTGCTTTACTATGGGATACTGCAACTCTATAAACTGCTGCACTGTTATATAAATCATAAGCTAATTGAAATTAAGGAAGTAGGAGATACTTTTTCTAAATGTTAGACATTTGTTACACATTTCTAACTTGCCTGATAACTTTTAATTTTTAGATGTCAAAAGCTGGTTGGTGATGTTTGGATTTCAGCTCAGCAACATTATTCCCGGTTTCCCCAGAGCAAAAATGTACTTCGTGTCACCACCATACGAGTTGTCCGAGAGCCAAGCGTGTGAGAACGGACAGGTAGGTAGAACTGGGGAGTTGCTCTGTGGGTAAAGGTGAGTCACTCTGTGCATCAAAACACCAGCTCTTCAGCTGTTAAGAGTACAAAGCTGCTTATTTATTTCCATGTAAAATGGAAGTGAGTATAGCTAGATTTTATACTAATGAACCATGTAAAATGGAAGTGAGTATAGCTAGATTTTATACTAATGAACATATGCCAGTTTTGCCAGCCTTCGTTGTTATTGCAATTACAGCGCCATTAGTTTGTCTTTCATTGAGTTGTGCCCTGATGAACAAGTTGTAACTTGATTAACGTGATTAACAATAGCAAAAGGAAACTTCACAGTGTTAATTTATCAGCTGTTGTACCTATGGTAACGTTTGCCCGGTAACTTGTATTGCAAAAAAATTAGGTTTGCACTTGTACTATTAAGAATGCTTCTACTCCTAACCCTGTAGAGAAAAGCAACTTAGTTTTTGATTGATCTTTTTTTTCATAATTAGAAGATCTGATTTGCTATTTCTGTTACTGCCGTTACCTTCAATTATGTTCATACTTGTCAGGTAAAGCATAGGAAGTGGCTGTATGCTTTCCTCCTCAATAAATTGCCACCCTTTTAAGATATGTGAAAAGAATATCAGACCAATTTTATCTACCTCCAAGTATTTTATTCATATGTACTCGTTCAAATGTATGGGCAGAAGTTTCCAGTAATTAAGTGACATCTTTTAATGAATTGGTCCTGTTTGCTGTAGATGCTGGTTCAAATTGTGGTAGACTTGGGTCATGCCTCTTCTTTTAAAGCATAGTATCTAAATGTGTGTTATAAACATGATTTCTGAGAGCATAAAAAAGAGCTGATGCTCTCAGTAGCAAAAAAAAAAAAATGCCAAATGAGGTTTTTCCTGATACTGAGCACAATATGGTGCATGGGCACATAGCTGAGAGTGGTCCTTGTGTAGCTCATCATTCCCACTGTCTGGCTTTCCTCTGGAAAGCAAAGCAGAGATGAGCACTGCTCTCAGAGCCCCACTGAAAACACTGATTCCATCTTCTTTGTGTCTTTCTTTTTCAGCTCATTACAGGAGTGCAGCAGACAACGGAAAGACACAATCAAGCGTTCATGGCTCTCGAGGGACAGGTCATATCTAAAAGGTTACATGCCAGCATCAGAGAAAAAGCCGGCCACTGGTTTGCGACCACCACTCCCATTATTGGGAAGGGAATCATGTTTGCTGTGAAGGAAGGCCGTGTAACCACCGGCGTCTCCAGCATAGCCGCCGAGGACAGCAGAAAAGTCGCCTCGGTCCTTAACGGCGCCCACTACCTGGACAAAATGCACTACAGCATCGAGGGAAGGGACACCCACTACTTCGTCAAGGTCGGCTCGGCCGACGGCGACCTCGTCACGCTCGCCATGAGCAGCGGGCGGAAGGTGCTGGAGAGCGGCGTGAACGTGACCGTCTCGCAGCCCACGCTGCTCGTCGGCGGCAGGACTCGAAGGTTTACCAACATCGAGTTCCAGTCGTCCACCCTGCTGCTCAACATCCGCTACGGCCTCACGCCGGAGGCGCTGGAGGAGGAGAGGGCGCGGGTGCTGGAGCAGGCGCGGCAGCGGGCGCTGGCGGCCGCCTGGGCCAAGGAGCAGCAGAAGGCGCGTGACGGGCGAGAGGGCAGCCGCGCCTGGACGGACGGAGAGAAGCAGCAGCTTCTGAGCACGGGAAGGGTGCAAGGTTACGAGGGATATTATGTCCTGCCCGTGGAGCAGTACCCCGAGCTAGCAGACAGTAGCAGCAACATCCAGTTTTTAAGACAGAATGAAATGGGAAAGAGGTAACAAATTAACCTGCTGTCATCCGTGGCTGGATGAATCAGTAGTCTCAACTGTTATCTCCTCTCCTAAGGAGATGAAGACCTAAATGGGGGCACTAGGCTGAGCTGCTTTGGGATAGTAAGTGGCAAAAAGCTCATATTTTTTGAGTTAAATGCTACTGTTCACGTGATTAAAAACCACATCCTGAAGTGGACTAAAGCCAGACTGAAAACTTCTGAGTATACAAATTAAAAAGTACCCCTGAAATATTACCCACTTGTTCTGGGTCTAAAGAAAAATAAAACGAAGGCCTCGTATTGTATTACCTCACTCCATTCACACGTGAGCAAACTAAGAAATCCAAGTGGGCCACATTCACTAACCAGCTGATGAAACACAAATGATTCAGACTGCTTGTTTGATAAATATCCAAGAGGTTTTCATTTAAAGCAAAATACAGGTGCATTTAAAACATGACTTTGGGGTGATTTGTGTGTAGCAACTGGAGGAAAACGAGGATGCAAGTGAGAGCGCACTGGAAATAATAACGCAGAATATATTTAAAAGTGACAAAACCGCACTTGCACTCCAACCCTCCACTTGTCTGGCCTGAAGTTTAGCTTATTCAAAGAGGGCAGAGTGTAAAGTTACATTTGAAACGGTGGCTATAAATCACTACAAATAAATTTCATACTCTGTTTGTCTTTGAAGATTTCCATTGTGGACAGTATAACACAGTTACAGGGTGTAGTCTGTTTAGATTCAGTAGTTTGTTGGTATCAGTTCCAGTAGAGCTGTGGGCATTGTGTTACACTATTGCAAATGGGCACCACGTCAGATCACCCTGTACATACATCAGCCAGAAGGCACAATCACTGTTTCAGATTTAAAAATTATTAGTGTGTTTGTTTGGTCGAGAAACTGAGACAATCACATGACAGTCACCACAAAAAAAAAAAAAAAGAAGAAAAAAAAAGAAGTCTAATAAGAACTTTGGTACAAGAACTTTTTTGTAATATACATGTATGAATTGTTCATTGAGTTTTTATATTAATTTTAATTTGCTGCTAAGCAAAGACTAGAGACAGGCAAAGATAATTTATGGCAAAGTGTTTAAATTGTTTATACATAAATAAAGTCTCTAAAACTCCTGTGAAGTATTTGTCTTCTATTGTGAAATCTTTTACATACATAGGGAAAAAAAAACAGGATATGCATCAGATTCTGTCACCCAAAACGTGCAGCGTGTCGTGCGTGGAGAAGCTGCCCCGTCGTCACCGCGCGGATTCGGCCGAGTCCCCGTTGCCAGCGCACGACCCCAACGCTGTGTGAACAGAAACCCTCCCTGCACCCGGCGCGAGCAGCCCCCCGAGTGTCCTCTTGGGATCTGGCAATTAGCTTAATTGGGCTGGAGGGAAAGCCAGGCAGTCTGCAAATACAGTCAGGCTGGTACATAACGAGCACGCGGGAGGAGGTGCTGTGAGCCAGGAAAGTTCCATGAAGTCTGTCTTCCTTGTGACAGGGTTAGTGCTGCCACATGTGAAGACTGGAGGTAAGATCAAAGAGCCTCTCCCAAGCAGCAGTCACTGCCGCTGCTCTTCAAAGGGCATCATCCATCACGCAGCGCCCTGCTGCTCTGACTCCTTCAAGGAGGAGCTCCTTCGGGGAGCGCTCCTTAATTTGGAGAGCAGTTTGGCTTTGGGGCTGCAAATGAGGTTTTGGGTGATTCGTGGTTTTGGCAGAGAGGCTCAGGTAGATTCTGGGTGCCAAGACGCGCGTGGGCCGGTACCCAGCCCTCCCTGCGGAGCAGCGGCCGCTCTCGGCGCCGCAGGAGCTGCCCGTGTCCGAAGGAGCCCTCGGGGGCCGTCACCACGCAAGATCGAGGTGCTGCGGGGCTTGCAGAGCTGCGGATTTAGCAGCCTGGGGTTTGCAAGGGAAACCCTCTTACAAGTTAAGCATCGGGTAGGAGTTTGTGAGGCTTGATTTGTGGGCTGCTTTTCTTTACCAAGGCAGAGAGGCTGGAATCACAAGGTATCACTCGCCGTCCCAGCTTGCCCTGGGATGGCCCCAGCTCTGCGCTTTTCAGGTCTTCATTTTAGAATGAAATTTTCTTGTGGTTGAGAGGGCTGAGCAGAGAACTCTCTGCAGAGGGGTCTTTGCTGAGTCCTCTGTGTCCTTTATCCTGCTACTAGTGCCCGGAAGCTTAAATTCTTCAGACCTGCAGACTGTGCTACTTCACACCATCCCTCTTGTATGCAAACGTACAACATATAATTTATATATGAAGCATTAGGTGCAAAAGGAAATGTACTTAAACTAAAAGAGGAGCACCGTTTTTAAAGTTAATTCCTACGGGAGGAAGCTTCACAGGAGAAGGCTCAGAAGGACTAGCCCCTTTCACCAGCTTCTTTGCGACTAACATATACATCAACAGAGGTATATATACAACTAATGCTACCTGATCAGGTGTTTTAAACACGTTGTGCAAGTTGTACAGAAGTTGTGTTAATTAAAAAAATGCCGAGCAGCGACCATTTATCCCATTCTGTGGTTTCCAAAGCGTATGTATGATGTAGCACCGGGCCCATGGATGTGCTGTTGTGTTTGGATAGTGACGCTAAGTTACTCGAGCCCTTCTGCTGACGGCTGCCCGGCAGTCGGTCCTGTCGCCTCCTCACAAGGCCCTGGTGTCAGTTCCGGGCTCTGACGGGGCCTGCCCAGCTCCTCTAAGCCCAGCCCTGCCATCAGGGCTGCCTTGCGGCCTGCCCTGTTCCCCGGGCCACGGCTGGACGGGCACGTCCCCCCATGCCCTTCCCTGCGTGTCCAGAGGAACACGATAGAGGAAGGGCTGAAGTCTGTCCTTGACACAACAGAAATGCAGGTCTTTGAACTCTCCTCTGTCCTCCAAGCAAGGAGCAGAGGTGGCTTTCAGGCCTCCTCCAGAATTACCATGTCTTGTAGCAATGACAAAGATTTTATTGTTTATACTGGAGGAGCAGGATGGGTTTGGAAGCCAGCTCCAAACTCCCCAAGGGCCACGACATTGACTGCATCAGACCCTGGAGGGCTGCAGCTTGTGCCAGGCCCAGCTGTGGGCTGGTGGGCAGCACCTCACCTCAGAAACACAAACATTAAAGACAAGGCCCGGTGTTCTTACAAAATGCACATTTTAATCCTGAAGAAAAGACCTTTTATAGATACTCTTGTTACAAGGAGCAAAGAGTAGATATCCAGAGGCAGCTTTGGAGGCGGGAACAGCTATGGGGCTTCACCAGTCCCATGTAGCCCCATAGCCCAGACACATGCAGTGTCGCCAGCTCCTCGACTTCAACAGAGATGGGGCAGGAAGAGGGAAGGGCCCCACTCCTGTCCCCTGCAGTGGTGGGAAAGCCCGAGCCTTCCTGTCAGCAAGGAAGGTGCCTTTGCAGCGCGGGCAGGCCTCGTACACACGAGCTTTGCTCGGTTTAACCCGTAGTTACTGCCAGAGCGGCTGTGAAGCCCCCGCAGTGCCGCTGCCCGAGCTCAGCCGCGCGGCGCCGCTCGGGAGATGAGGATGGCGGCACCGGCCTCCGCTCGTGGCTGCCGCGCGGCAGCGACTGACGCACCGCAGAGCACCGAGTTATCCCGGGGAGCCCCCAGCTTCCCTGCCACCCTCGGCCCGTGGAAAATGATCCGGGTTTGGCTCTACCAGGTGGCTGCAGCGGGGAGCAGAGGTCGGCAGGAGGCTCTTCAAGCTGTCCCGTTATACAAGTATTCACACATATACAGCGACTTGCTCATTTAGGGCCGTAATAAACGAGCACTTCTCTGTCTCTCTTCTTTGCATGATATAAGCAGCATTTGTCTAATAAATACAGTTTAATGAATACTTGAATGTGACCAAGAGCGGTGGCAGGGCCAGTGCTGCAGCCGGCCTCAGTGCATCCGGCCAGTGCTTCGGAGAGGCATCTCCCCCAGCTGGGGAATCCTTCCCTTAGTCCCTTGGCTGCTTCGGCCAGCGCGGCGGTGCCAGGCGGATACGGAGCCGCCTCCAGGAAGGGTGGGCAGGGATAAGCAGCACGGGTGGGATAAGCTGCTCCCAGGTACTCAGCAACTAGGATGAGTCAACAGAACATCAGACATATTCACGTGTTCACCTCGCGCTCGGCAGCGTGAGTTAGAGCACATCTAGTGTCCCGTTCCTGTGAGCGCCGGCCATGCCCTGGCCACAGATACAGCGGATGGCCGCGGGACGCGCAGGGGGCGGCTGCAGGTTCCCACTGGCCGTGCAGCGGCACTGCGCACTGCTCAGGCCCGGGGCAGCGGGGGGAGCCCGGGGCGGCAGCGCCTCACGCTGCTCCACAATGCCGGCCCCGCAAACGCGGCCTCGCTGCCCTCTGCGCTGCGGCCCCTTCCCCCGGAGCCCCGCGGGGCCGCGTGGCTGCTGCGGGGGGCTGCGAGCGGGGCCGAGCCGGGCAGCACTCGCCGACCAGGGCAGAGCCTGCAGCCCCCGCAAGGGAAGCTGAGGGGGCAGCTCCCGCTGCCACCCCAACAGCTCCGGGGGGCCGTGGCCGCCCCAACCACTCCAGCTGGGCGCAGGCCGCTGTTCGGGCGCTGCGGGGCCCAGCGCCACCCGACCTAGCCCGGCCGCGGCGCTCGCGTCGGTGCCGCGGGCGCAGGGCAGCGGCTCCCGGCTCCCGCGTGGGCTCCGGGCAGAGCCGGGCCCCAGGGCACCGCGTGCGCGGCCCGGCCCACGCCAGCCTCGCCGGCACCACGGAGGTTTTGCCCATCGGGGTTTTTAAGTCAGGCTTTGTCTGTGAAGCTTCTAAGGCTGGAAGAAAACAACCTTAAATAACTCATAAAAAGGGGAAAGTCATAAAAGCACCTTGGGACAGAGGCGTGTGGCAGCTTCCAGCGGCCGCCGCCACTTTATAAATCCCTGACAAATCGGCTGTACGAAGCAGCTAAGCCGCCGTGAGTACGGAAGGGGGCAGATCGGGTTCAGTTTTGCTGCCTGCACTGCTCGGCAGCACTGCTATTGCAGAAACTGCAGCCGTGGAAGTTTTACATCTTTAGAGAACAGCTACTGGCCGGTTTTAGTCTGATTTTGTTATTGAATATAACATGAAAACCTGCCAGGGCTTGCACTGGCTTCACTACTGCCTTGTCTCCTGAAAACAGCCCTTGCCTTTCCTGCAAGTACCTCATATACAGATGCCATTAGCTTAAGAAATCAAGCAAACTGAAGGAAAATATTAACAAACATTAATGTCATAAACCAGTAATGCAATGACTTGGTTTATAATGTTCAGCATAACTCAACAGTCTCCTCTTCTACATCTGTTTTTTTTTTTCTCGTGTGACCAAAAATTCACCCCACAACATTTCTGGAGGCTACATTGACCTTTTTGAGCATATTCCTGTCTGAATTCCTTGGGCTTTGCCCAGGTGGAAAGGCAGGTTGTTAACAGGGAGATTTTTAGTCACCCAGGAGAGGACTGGTCCCTTCCAAAGCAGGCAGTGCCGGGGCGGCTCCATGGAGGTGGTGGCTCTGAGGGGCTGCAGGGTCCCTGGGTGTCACCTGGGATCCCCTCTGTCTGTAACTGCCCCCGGGGCAGCCTGGCCGCCCCGCAGGTCGGGAAATGGGGGAGCTCCCCGCTCCATCCCCTGCTTTATCACACGCTCTGTCAGGGTTAGTCCTGCAGGGTGTCGGGCACAAGTATCGTGTCATTTATGTCAAACAGCTCAATTGATTGGAAAGGATTTACAGGCTAGAACAAGGTTTGTGTATAACTAAGGTCCTATTGAGCACTTGCCCTGCAAACAGTCCTGGATTCACAGCCTGGCTGCTTTCAGGAGAATACTTTCAATAAGCACTTGCCAGCTGTCAATATTTACTGCTAATAAGCAATTAAATCTGTCTTCAAGACAGTCTCACAGTGCTTCCCGGGTCAGAGCTGTTGCCATGTTAAAGGCAAAACAAGGAGGAAAGAGTCGATAATCCCGTGGGCAGAGCAGTCCTGCCCCTTCCGACGTGCTGCGGAGATGAGCGTTCCCGGTGGGGTCTCCAGAGCATAAAAACGGCTCCTGTTGTTAATATCATTTCTAAAGCGTGTTCAGGTCACGCTAAGTGTGGGGAAAATGTTCAGTACACCTTAAATAGAGTTTGGTTGTAGTGAGACTGTGAATCAGAGATTCAAGCGAATAAGGTGAGCCTGGGGAGAGGGGCCTTGGCTGATGGGACCTCTGGCCCCTGCCCCAGGCGGGTGCAGAGCCCCGGGCAGCCCCGGAGCTGATGCGGGGGCTGGTTCCGCGAATGCGCGTGATGCAAAAAAATGATTTTTGCAAATTTAATGCAACCTGCTCAGCAGGTGCTGGCAGTGAGCCCCAAAACAGAGGTGTAACGTACCCGGGTGACCCCGGCTGCTCCAAGCAGGGCTGTTCAGTGGGCGTTGGGAGCAGGACGCCTGCCTTGCCCCGTGCCTGCCGCGTGCTCCTGGCCGTGGTTTGCAGGCTAGGAGCAAGGCCGGCACCCAGAGCTGAGGGGAAGACAAGACAGGCTTGGAAGCGATAAAGGAAACAAGGCTGTGCAATCAAATGTGAGGGAATACGGCTGCAGCAGCCTCATCGCGGGATGCTTTTGAAGTCCCTCCTTTTCCTACCAAGCTGCACAGAGGTACCTTTGACTTCAAAAGCAGCTTTCTTAGCCCCCTGGGGTCTCGGCCTCCGTGCACCAAAGGTCCTTGGATGCGTCCCTCAGGTGAAAGCACTCCAAAGGGCCGGCACTGCTACCTGCAAGGGGACAAACTGGGAGGCTTTGGGGCCTTGGAGCAGCCCCCAAGCCCCCGAGTGCTCACAGCGGTCGCTGTCTCTGGGGTCGGGCAGTCAGATAAAAAGCAATAAATGATGCAAATGATCCAGAAGTGCCTTGCAGATGTGCCGGGCGAATCGTCGCTGCCGGGAGAGCTCCAGGCGGGCTGTGCGGGGCCCCGGCGGCTCCGGCGGGTTTCGCACGCGCGCGGGCGGGAGGTTCCCTCCGGGTGCACGGCTGCCCTGCATGCTTGTTTCAAGTCAGGTATCTGTGTGACTTTGGGCTTGGCTCAGGGTGCTCCCAAGGACGGTTAGCGCTGCTGCTCTGGGGCTTCGCATCTATTGCTGTAAGACCATCTGGAATAGGGATGCTTTTTTTTTTCCCAGGTTAACATATGATGTGGGTTAATTCTCACTAATTCTTTGGTCCCTACTGGTTTATATGTGTGTTGCTTTGCAGATTTGATTGCCACAAGTGTTTAATGCGCTATCTCTGCTTCCCCTGGCTTCACTTGCAGGAAATAAATGCTGGTGTTCATGTGGTCACAAACTTTATTTTGATTAAGAACAAATCTCTTGTTTGGTACTAAGGCCCCCCTGAGATGGCAGGTGGATTGATGGCAACGCTGTGGATAGAGCTTACTGCTGCATTGAGGTTAGGATTGCGGGGAGAGCAGAGGCTGTAAAGCAGCTTTAGATTGCTAAAGCAGGGAGCAAGTGCTCCTCAGAGTCCCGACCACTTGTTAAGTATTTTCCAAGTGAAACTAAGCTGTTCTAAATGAGCATTTGTTTCTTTATTGTCTCGAATTTGCATCGTAAAGTAGGTGTTTTGTGTTTGTCTTAGGACTTTGCTGCTGAGTTGTTGGGTTGTCCTGTGGTAGACAGCAGTGGCTGCTCCCTTGCTCCAGAGGGCCGCCAGGACATGTTCATCCAGCAACACCCCTGCTGCTCCTGCTGCTCCGGGCTGTCCAGCATCTTCCACGTCCTGCCGGCTGGAGCGTCACCTGTACTTACGTCGTGGTGAAGGTTACAGCTGCAAATCACAGCACCTGAACATCAGATTCAAATCTGAGCTGGAATAAAACAGACTGCTTGTGAACAAGTGAATGTGAAGTAGATGGGAAAGACTTCAAGAATTTGTTTTTTAAATGCTCATGTGTCCTGGCACTCTGTCCTTAACCAGTACCACTGGCTCCCTTGCCACTGAGACGAGTCATCCCCGATGGCAGCAGTACCCTCGGGCTCTGCTCCTGGGTTTTGCAGTGGGAAAAATGCTGGATTCTAGGGGCTGCCGAGGTCTCTCGCGCCTCTGTCGCGCACAGGGTCTGCAGCTGGGACCGTGGCCACCCTCTTATCCCATCCTGTCCCGTCCCCGGGTGACCTGCATCCCCTTCTGGGGAAAGATCCCCAAAGCCAGTGCTGTGTCACACTATCAGGAGGGGTTGGGCTGCGCTATCTCTGAACCTCCCCCGCCCGCCCCCCACCCCCAAATAGTTCAGTAGATAAAGTATTTGTTTATAGCAAATACAGTGATCTCAAGCAAGTCAGCTCTCTCTTTATGTAAAAACATAGACAGGTGGTTTATCTAATATCTGTGGCAGCTGCATTTATCTGCAGCTGCACACACCTGCTGCAAGGTGGGTGTGCTCTGCCCGGCGCCCCGAGCAGGCTCCCGAGCAAGTGCCTTGGATCCGATGGCTTAAAGATGCCCTAATAACTGGCATATCCAGGAGCAGCCTCGCATGGGATGGTGCCGGCGCCGCGGGAGCAGAGCCACCACCAGGGATCCGGCGCCTGGAGGAGGTGACGGCCGCGCACGCCGGTCCCGTCACCATTCGCTTCCGCTGGCGGCTCTCACACCGGAGAAAAAAGACATCAGAGTCACAGTTATTAGCGTGCTGCTGTTACCGTAGTGGTGACAAATGAGCAGGAACAGAAAATATCAGATCCACAAGGCTAGAAATGTAATGCATGGGGATACCTTTTACTCCCTTCTCATCGAGGTGAAGCACGTGTAGCCACCTAAGATGTTCAACAACACGTGCATGACTTGATTCTGGGGAGGTGTTTGGGTAGCACATTTTAACATGGCATAAAAATGAGACTCAATGTGGTTTAACAATTCAAGAGCCAATATCTGGATCCATATACATGGATGTGTTTCATTTTACAAACGTGGGGAAGCCAAGGCTCCTGCACAAAGCTAAAGGCTGTTGTCGGAGTGATGAGGATGGGCATCCTCCTCTTCGGACTGAAGTCTCAGGAGGACTCGAGACCTTTTGGGAGCTGGGCTGAGCTGCACTGCACTCGTGCACGTTGCCCACTGTCTTCTGAATTACGCTGGCTGTGCCTTCCTACTGAGGGAAACCTGTATGAATTTGTACTTGACTCTTGTGGTTTGGGGGGAGTCAAAGGCCATTTTGTCAATAATGTGAAAATTAGTATTTTTCAAGCCAGAAATGTGCATTATTCTGGCAGCTATTTAGTTGGCAAGCTGACAAACAACAAGGACAACCTCGCTTATGGGAGAAGCCCTCTCGCTTCTGAGCAAATAAGGAGCCGATAGCAATTGCAATTGATGCCAAATCAATTGACTCTTGTGCAGCCTGTGTTCTCCACGACAGGTTGATGGGAAGTTTTAATACTCTTGTATGGATTTTTAACGTAGTTTTATTTTTTAACAGGAAGAAGTAACCAACCGACTGTTTGGACCAATTCCCCATTACCACTAGAGCCATCAGCATAATGACCATTAACTCCAGGTAAGGTTGTTAAGTATCTCCTTTAAATAACACAAGTTTGGCACATAGCCTGAGGGATCTGGGGTGGGGACAGTGTCTGGGTGGCTGCTGTCCACAGGAGACCCGTGCTGTGTCACCACAGCAGATGGCTCACGCCACAGCCTGGGACTTCACCTGCTGAGAGAGAAGCTCTGGTTTCAATAAGTCCCCATCCCGTTTAGCTTAAATAACCCCTGGCGTTACAAAGTGTACAACACTCGTGTTCAGCCTCTTATCCTTCGTTTAAGAGGCATCCCTGCATAAAGGGACAACACGAGGCCAGGTCCTCCCAAAGGTCTGGATGAAAGATGGCAGTTCAGCACGTCCTATGGACAAAGGTCCAACAAAAGAGCAGAGGTAAGGGGCAGCTTGTCTTCAAAAATTCCTGCTTTGTTTTTGGGTGGATAGATGAGTGATGTCACAGCACCTGGAGGTCGGTTAGGAATTTATTCCCTCTCTGCAGCCTTGTTTGCCCAAAGATAACGATCTTCAGTGCAGGTGTACAAAGTGCCGGCGATGGCAAAGGTGACACTTAGCAAACAGGCAGCCGAGTGACATGCACATGCCAGCCCCAACCGCCCAGGAATCCTCGGGAATGGCCTGGCTCCAGGTGTGCTCCCGAGGATCGTGTTCCCGGTGCCGGGCTCACCAGGAGGGCGGTTTTTGAACGACTTTTGGGAGCAAATTGATCACAGGAGAGGGGTTGCCCTGGCGTGGGGGACAGGCCTGGGTGTTTGTTTCCATGTAAATATTTACCAGTGATTTGGGAGAGCCCTGATCCAGCAGTGCTTCAGGACTCCAGACCTTGTTGTCTTGCCGCGTTTCATAAATAACTCTGTGCAACTTAGCCCAGGCATAAATTTACTTGGTATTTGTGAGCTTAATTTTTTTTTTCTTTTTTTCTTTGTTAGCATCAATCCTTCTCAGATGACGAAAGCTCCTGCATGACTCTCTCCTTAGAGGACTTTCCCCTACAAACACCTTAGTAGGTATGTGTGGCCTGTATAATCCAGGCTGAAATTTTTCCTGTGAAATGCTGAGGCATGTGAACAGAAGAGGGGAAAAATAGTGTTTCAAACCTGCGAAGGAGAAGTTCCAATACAGCTGTAGTCCAAACAATCCCGGCCTCTGCTAGCCTGCGAGTTTCTGTGCCCTGTCCTGCTGTGTGAGTAGGTCAAGGCGCAGAGGTTGGGAAAGGACCGAGTTGGACAGAGTCCTACAGACCTGGTGTTGTCAGTGCACTGTTTTCTTCACCAGGTTTAGTGGTTGAGGGTTCTTACACCTGTAGCTCCCATATGGATCCCTTGCCTTTACTTTTCAGTCTTGTCTTAGCTGCTGTGTGACATATCTTGAATTTTTTTCTTTATATACATGATTTTATCGGCTGAGTTCAGCAACGTTAATAAGTTACTACTTAATAGTAATTAGGGGGGAGGATCTACTCAAGTTTTTCACGTGTAGGGTAGCGTAAAGAAACGCCTTATGGCTAATAGTGCCTTTGATGGTGAGCAGCGCGCCAAGGTAAGCGAAAATTTAGTGCTAGAAGCAAATCCCGAATCGCTACTGTGAGGCTCTCCTAAAAGAAGGCTGAATTCAACTTTGTGCTGTCAAAAACCTTTATTCAGGTTCATCAGCTTATCTCTTTCCCCGCTTGCTTTCCACCTGCTCTTTTAACAATTTATTTATTATCACTGCCTATTGTGCCTCCTCTTTTCCGTGCTAGCCCGGGACCTCTTATAGTCCTCCCCAGGGAAACAAAACCAAGGCAGCTGCACTGGTCCCACTGAATAGCCACCTTGCAGGACAAACATGAGACCGCTCCTTATTACTTATATCTCATCTAGGATACACTACACCCGGCCGAGCAGCCCGTTGTGCTGCATGTTGGCAAGCGCAGAACAGGACGACAGATGCTTTGTCTCAAACAATGGGTGCCCACAGGACAGATGGGGAGTGCAGGGCAATACTCAAACAATACTGGCCAGAACAATCGGCCGACACTGCCCGGTGTCAACTTTTCGCTTTTTGAAGGCCTCCAGCAAAGGGGTGTTTTAAGGAGCAGTCTAAGAGAAAACAATGGAGCGACTTTGCTAGTGTTTACAGAAAGTTCCTTGCAGGCTGCAAGCGGGAAGCGAGCCAGCCCTGCGCTCTCCCCGGCCTGGCGGGCACGTCTCCTCTTCCTCACAGCTTGGAAATCGCCTTCGGAAGCGTGAAGGCTTTCGGGTATTTGCAAAATAAAACGTTCTGCTTTTGAAAACCTGACTTGGGGCATTTCTTTTAAAAGGAAGATGCAGTCTGGAAAGGGGAGAAAAGTGGGGAGAGGATAAGTTTGGGAAGGAGGGGGAGGCAGAAGACTTTCTAGAAGAATAAACATTACCTCCAGGTAACGTTTGCATGGAGAAGAATCCCTGGGTTTGAAGAAAGGGATTGTACTCTGGCAATTAAACCCATTTTTCTTCCTATTTCTGCCTGGGCATTTGAAGAAACCCTTCTGGGGTTAGAAGACTGATATCATCTTCTAGCAACTTTTAATGCTCGTGTTAGTTCATTGTCCTCAATTAGGAATAGAGCTTAAGCGTAAAGCACGAAAATGCAGCCTGCTGAGTGTGTTAGGAACATTTTAAGCAACAAGGAGCCAGCTTTCGAGAGGCACAACACCACCAGAAAGGGCTGCCATCGGGGAGCACCTAGTGGGAGCAGCGGTGGACGCGGCCGAGCTGAGCGGCTGGCTCTGCACAGCCAGTCCAACGGCGACTCCGCAAAAAGGCTGCTTGGTCCTTGGCTCTGCTCCTCATTTTCACACAGGCCTGAGCAGAACTAGGGCTCCAACCTTCCCTTTGTTTGCTCCTGGGAAAAAATCACCTGTTTGTTTATTGCTTTACAGCTCAAGCAGACTCTGATAACACTGAATTCTTGTGTTGTGAGTGTAGTGGTAAAAGGCAGTAAGTGACCGCACACACATTCCTGACTGCAGTCATAATTTAATGTGGTTCCACTGGAGATTTTTTTTGCATGGTGAGAAAAAAAAAATGTATGGAAAAATAACATCTTTTGACTTGAGTCACAGCAACCTGCAAATATTTAACTGGATATTTATTTAAAGAAAAAAAAATCTTAAAAATCATGTGGTTACTTTGTAAACACAATGACATCTGCTTATTCAAATATCCTTTCTCTGTTTCATCCATATCCTTTCTGACATGTTGGAAAGAAAAAATGAACTGTAAAAGGAAACATGCCTTCTCAGCATCCCTCTGGGCTTTGGTAGAAGTCTGCAATACAAGACCATGAAAATACATGTTAATTTATTTTCAGCTTGTTTTATTTTCCTTCCTAGTTTTCTCTAGCAAAATTTTAAGAGGTTTCCTCTTGCTGGTATTATTTTTTTCCTGTTGTAACAGTTCCCCTTTTAAAGTTTCCCTAGTATCTTGCTAAGTGTTTTACCAAGAGAGAAGCACCATTATCCATAACATTGAATGACCAGCAAATGATGAGCTGAAGAGATGAGCCCTTGTGTCCCTAGAAATTTGTCCCAAACTCTGGGTGCCGGTGCACACTGATCCCAGCAACCAGCCTCATGTCTGACAGCAGTCACAAGCCTTCTACAGCACTGTGGGCACAAAGGGGGATCATTTCCTAGCATCTTTCTTGTATTTATTTTTCCCCTCCAGCCCCTCATGGCTGAATATCTCCCTGTGAAGCTTCATGTTTCCAATTCTCCAGTTCCTCTTCCACCCCGGTGCAAAGTCCCTGCTCCGCTCTGCCCTCTCAGTGCAGGGAGGGAGCAGCAAGGGCCTTGCTTTTCCCTCGCACCAGTGGAAAGCTGCCATCAGCTCAACAGGACGCTAAAGCAAAGGTGCTCCTCAGCCTCCCGTCCTCGTCACTTGGTGCTCCCCGAGGGGAAATGGTGTTTCCTGAAAAAGTTGAGCATCTTATGCAATTTACTCCTGTTAGTTCACCGCCCAGTTACAAGCACTGTGTGAGAACCTTTACTCTGATAGCCTCTCATGAACAACCTGCTCCAGCCTTTGGGATTATTTGAATTCTGGGACGACAGACCAGGAGGCACAGACTCTTCCGACCCTCCCGGTAGCTTTGTGTGGGCTGAGCCTGCCCAGGTACTGACTGCCACCGGGTCACAGCCCGGCGCGGCGCAGTCACCCTTAGTCACCTGTTGCCTTATGACTTACACTTGGGACTTTCCTATTCATATGTAATTTCTTTTTATAATTCTGCCTTATGGTAATGATCATGAGATCATCATATAGGTCCAGTAGCAAGGAGCTTTCACTCCTGAAAATTCACCCTGAAGTCATCAACATCATAAACATGGATAGTTTCAGCTTTGTTGACTGTCCACCAGTTTCTGGCACGACATCGCTGTTCCCTAT
>JAVCKT010000335.1:3405-14538 GCA_032273925.1 Rhynchotus rufescens | reverse complement strand
ATCGATGTTTATACACTACATTTGAGATGAGGCTTCATAATTTAGGAATTAACTTTATTAGTCACCTGTGTTCACACTTTGATCTGATGACTAAACAAGCAAGAAACTACCAGTAACTAAAAGCCAATGTCTCAGTGTCCACACCTTGGCCAGATGACTACACAGGCAAGAAACTGCCAGTCACCGAAGACAGTTGACTCAGTGTCTACGCTTAACTACATATATATAAACAAGGTTTTTTAAACAACTTTTGGGAAAATACCAGGAGAGATAATATTCATTTTCATAAGCTTATAAAACTTTGTCCCCAAATGCCTCTGGGAAAATCTGTTTTTACCATGATGGTGTTTTCTTTACAATATAATTATGGAACCATATCTTATTGGCTTTGATATTTTATATATAAATATATATGTAATATATAATATATAATATATATTATATATATATATATATATATTATTTTTGAAGGTGAGTTGATGTGAAAGGGAAAAAGTGAGCAGCCAGGAGAATGGATTAGGTGTTTAATAGGACACCTTGATATGAGTTGCATTTCTCCAGCTATTCTATGTTAAAAATTCTGCATAACTTGCATCACTTTGCTTTAAGTGCAAATACATTGTTTCCTGCTGAAGTTTGCTCGTTATATTTGCTTCAAACTAGAAGCTATTTTTTAAAATAAAGTCATGAATATTAATAGAATTGTGCTTTTTGTAGATCATACAATACTTCAAACCTGATGGAAGATCTAAAACTCTTGTACAGAATAGCAGGACAGCGAGGGAAGGGCATATGTTTTCTTTTTACAGACAATGATATCAAAGATGAGTCTTTCTTGGAATACCTGAATAATGTTTTATCATCAGGAGAGGTAGGATACTTTCTCATAATAGTTTTCCTGCTTTTTAGCTTTTATAATTAGCTGGTAGAATAACTGTTCATCTCAGTATTCTTCTACGTATCAAGGAGCACACTTTTACAAGCTACCACTCAAGTGTATCTACGTTAGAGTATTGTTAAAAATAGAAATAACCCACTGTACTATATTAGACTGTGACAAACTATTTTAAAATTTATGAGCATCATCATTCCAGATGAAGAGAAATTCTCTGAGTTTAGTCCTTTTAAATAGCTTTTTTTTCATTCAGTGTTAAATTTAGTGAGCATTATCCATGTTTGAAATATATGTTAGATTAAAAAACTCATCAGTATTCAATCAGTTTTTGTATAGCAAATTTGTGTCCAGAATGATTGCCTACTTTTATAGAAAAGCAGATTTCAGTGTATTTGATTGAGCCACTCCAGTAAAATTTCTGGTTTGAAATTGTGGTGTGGGTCTTAATAACGTTAGTATCTGAAATGTTTGCTCCTTCCTGAAATGCTATATATTAAATTCAATCCATCTTGTGAACTTTATTTTGGATTATCTTCCAAAGCATGAAAAGAATTTTTTTTTCTCCCTCTCAAAGGTCTCAAACTTATTTGCACGGGACGAAATAGATGAGATCACTAGTGATCTCATACCTGCCTTCAGAAAGGCACATCCACGGAGACCTCCAACCAGTGAGTGTCTATATGACTTCTTCATGGCCAGAGTCCGTCAGAACCTTCACGTGGTGCTCTGCTTTTCACCAGTGGGTGAAAAGTTCCGAAATAGAGCCTTGAAGTTCCCTGCTCTCATTTCGGGGTGCACTATAGATTGGTTCAGCCTGTGGCCTAAGGATGCTCTGGTGGCAGGTAAGTCTTTCTCTTGGCAGATAGTCAATTCTGTGATGAATAGTCAGGAAGTTTGAGTTTCTAGAGCTGCTTTCAAATGAAAAATAGTTTGATGATAGATAGCATAGGATATTGATGTAAACTTATTAATGTGAACTTAAAATGTAGGTGTGTATGCCAAAATCTTGCTCCAATCCAGAAAGCCTTCGATATCACCAAGAGACACTAGAAGACTTTCTGATCCCTATCAAACTCTGTGGTGGTGCCAGCTCTCCTCTCGGTCTCTGGAGCTTTGTAGAAGCTCTGCTGCTGTTTTGATATGGTGGAGAATATGAAGGGAAACTATGATTCTTGCTACGATGTCCCAGAGTGTTGAGTTTTAGATTTTTCACGTAGATAGTCGAAGACTGTCGTTTGTTAACCACGTTCCCTAAATCACACTTCATTTAAGCCAATTTAAAGTGAAATATATCTGTAATTATTTGTTCATATCGTCCGCAACAGATGTCAGAATTGCAGATGTTTGTGAGGGATAAATAAAATAAAAATTATACATGGTCATTCTGCACAAAACATAGACCTGAAGGTTCTTAGCTGAGAATTTCAGGATTTCGAACTTCCTACATACGTCTTCTCTTTGAGAAGTTTTTTAAAAAGCTAAATCATTCTCCTATGCTATTTCTGAACCAATTTAAACTTTAATCCTGAGCTGCCTCTTTTCTCTTAATGTATGAAACAGTGGGCATCTTCTCAATTTCACTACAGAGTGCTTCTCTTTCATGAGTATATAAAAATGTATTACTTCTACTGAGTGCAATCTCCTGTCCTTAACTGTTTGGTCAGTGACCCTTTCCTTCAGAAAGAAGTAAGACTCCCTTTGGTTTCTTTATCATTATTCGACAGTTTCTGGTGAGGAATATATCTTTAACTGAATGTTACATTTAAATCTATTACTATTTAAGTCTCCATATTTTAAACATTTATTTTACAAGCATGTTAGAATCCCAGCTAGTGAAAGGCTTTAGTTAAATCAGCTGTGGATAATAAATTCTCTGGAAAGACTGTGCTGCTGAATTTGTGTGAGGTGCTGTATTAAGGAATGGCTGACCTGGTGCCTAACTGCCATACACATTTAGCAGTAGGCTGAGTTGTCTTACAATCAGTCTCCCCAAAGCATCTGGATCTTGTTTTGTGCTGATCACGAGTGCTGGTGCCATGTAATGTGATAAGGAGGCTGAGATTACTCCTTTCCTCGTAGCTAGTAGTTTAACAGACTCACAGGGAAAAAACAATTGCGCACTCAGGAGGTGAAAGAACTCCAGACCCTTCGCTTTATTCAGTTCTGAGAAGTCTGGAAGAAGTAATGTCAGGAATAATGGTGAAGCGGAAGGAAGAAGGCTGAATGATAGCTGGTGTGGTGCCTTGTTCATGCAATGTGAAATATGCATCTCCCATGTCACAGCTGTCAATAGCTGCTGGATAGTTACTACTTATATTCTAAATTATTCTTATAAAAGATAGTGCATCTGTCTTGCAAGTTGTATTTCAGATTGGCAAAGACATATATCTATATATAAAGACTTCCATAGGTTTTCTCTTCTGTGCAACTACTGCCTGTTACAATCAATAATTTCTTTTAATAGGCCAAATGCTGCACAGTGAAATCTTAAAAATAAAATGCAGTTTAAAGCTCAAAGTTCAGCCACATACCAAGTCTAATAAGTAGATATAAGTGATACAGAGATCAATGGCAGAGATCAATCAATGGATCAAATACAGATTTTTTTTTTTTTTTGGGGGGGGGGGGGGGAATATTTATATGTATTTATTTTTCTTTCTTTTTTCCTTAGTATCTGAACATTTCCTGTCTTCGTATGATATGGACTGCACTGCTGAGATAAAGAGGGAAATAGTGCAGTGTATGGGGTCGTTCCAGGATGGAGTGGCAGAGAAGTGTTCTGATTACTTCCAGAGATACAGGCGCTCCACACATGTGACCCCCAAATCCTACCTGTCCTTTATTCAGGGATATAAAATTACATATAAAGAGAAGCATGCAGAAGTTCAGATGTTAGCCAACAGGTAAAATGCTCAACTTACTAGTAGCTTCCTATAATTTTCTTCCCAAGCTAGCTGTGTACTCGTATGTTTTTATCAACACTTGACTTATCTTCACAAAGCAGCAGTTTCCTTTGGAGTTTCCCAATGGGACTAAAATGGTGTAAAGGTTATAGCATGGTCAAAAATTGTTGCTTTTTGGTCTTGGTAGCTCTGGGCGTATATTCTAAAAAATATCTAATTTTTGAGGGGAAATATAGTGGTGATATATAAAAGAGAAAAATGTTGAATAAAGTGAATATATTTTATTTCCAAATATATTTAATAAACAGAAGAACAGAGCTACTTATGATATGATAATATGTTCAAAATAACATTTAATTTACCAGGAGGAACCTTCGTGGCTCCTTACTCAACAATACTGTCCTGATATGAACATGCAAGTATTATCCTTGGCATTTTTTGCCTTTGTGGCCAGAGAGCCTAATTTAGTGTGCTGAACTTTTTACTTGAGAATTAATAAAGTAGTTTTGATATTTTCAGTCTCGTTTTTTTTAGGATTTTACTCAACTAATGAAATCTGTTTTCTTTTTAACTTAATGTCAGAATTACTTATGTAGAACATAAAATTAGTCTTCAGGGATTACGATCTTGATTTTAGAAAAATGGCGTTTAAAACCTGGGAGGGAGCCTTTACAGAAGCCTGAGATTGGTTTATTTCCCTTTCAAATATTCTCTGACTTCAATGCCAAATTAAATAAGAAAGCTGTAGTTATGGGTAAACTTGAAAAACAAACAGGGGAGGTTCAATCTAGTCTTCTGCCATCTGACTTCTCAGATGTGCCTAATTGTACATCCATCCAGATGTACACCCATCTGTTTCATTTAACCTCAGTTGCAGAGTCTGAACAGCACTGGTAGATGTTACTCTGCCTGTACTTCTGTATTTAGCTGTTCCAGTACTACTTAGCCTTTGCAATAACAGCCCTTTTGATCTTCCTGTGTCTCCTCTGTGCAGCATATCTTTTCCTAATTCACGTCTCACTTAAGTTTGTCTGAAGCATCTGTGCTGAGATTACATTTCAACAGACAGAAAAGACTGTTTAAGAGACTGTCTTTTAATGCTGGATGACAAAAGCATAAATAATCTTAAAGCTCTTTTTCTATGACTGTCTTCTTTGATCACTACTTGATTTTATTATCCTTTTCAATATCCTCTTCAAGCTACTAATAGTGTTTTAGATATATCTAAGGATTCTGGTTATCAGAAGTGCTTTCTGCTGTGCAGAACTTGGTGTCAGGTGCTCAGAGTATCAGGTAGGAGCTCAATGCAAACTGTGACATATATGGAACCAAACTATATAACATTAATGCAGTAATGAAGACTCTTTAACTTGGAAGTGAGGAAAATGCCATACAGTCCCTTCTATGTAATTCTTTATTGTTCACTTCTGTAGTGCTGAGGACAACAGAAGCTTTCTGTACAAATTGCTTTTTTTGGTATAAAACATCTTTTGATAGTATATTCATTCTATTCATTCTACAACTGGAGTAATCTTCAATGGTAAGTGTAAATTACATAGGGAATTGCATGCTTTTTGTTTTGTATTTTAACTCCAGAATGAATACTGGACTGGAAAAATTGAAAGAGGCCTCTGAGTCAGTAGCTGCTCTAAGCAGAGAGCTGGAGGTAAAAGAAAAGGAACTTCAAGTTGCCAATGAAAAAGCTGACATGGTAGGTACAACCTTCAAAATTTATTGGTCTTTAATTCTGTGCTTTTTAGTTTTTATTTTGAAAAAGAGTAATTGAAAAAAGCAAAGTTAAGCATGTGAAAAAAGGATCTGTAAAATGTATAGTGGTAATAGTAATGTAATTGAACTGTATATATATGTATACAATAGTATATGTGTATAAAATAGCATATAACTATGTAATTGAACCCAATGTATAGAGTAATTGAACAAAACAAAGTTAAGCGTGGGGAAAAAAGGATCTATAAAATGTATGTGATAAAAGCTACTTCTGTGGCTTCTATGAAAGCCATTTTATCCAAACATTCTGGTTTCGAAACTTGAATTCACAAATAAAATTTTACAACAGAAATTAATACATTCTTCTTGCTATGTATTTTATTTAATATTTGGTGTGTGGGTTCTCCCATATTCTAGGTGTTGAAAGAAGTTACTGTAAAAGCACAGGCTGCTGAGAAGGTGAAAGGTGAAGTTCAGAAAGTGAAAGACAAAGCCCAAGCTATTGTAGATGGCATCTCAGTCGACAAAGCCATTGCTGAAGAAAAGCTGGAAGCTGCTAAGCCTGCTTTGGAAGAGGCAGAAGCAGCTTTACAGGTTGGCATTAGAATCCTGGACTGACAATAGCAGTTTTACTGGAAAATAGAAGGGATTCTTGGAAAACAAATATAAACCAGCAGATATGCCATCTAATTTGTCAGTTGACAAAAGAAGTATTTGTATATGTATTTCACTTTTTTAGGTTCTATTTTGGTTTTCTTTTTTCTTCCTGAATATCAAACTCAATAGGCAATCAGTTTTGCAGCAGGGAGAAATCTTTACCTTTACTGGAAAGGGTGATATACTTTGTACTGCAGGTTGCTGTTACACTGATGTCAAAATCTCGCTCTTGTTAGGAAACATAGCACGTGTGCAATGAATTAAGACATTAATGCCTTCCCTAAGCAAACACTGCATCCAAATATAAATCTCTTGTTTTATTTTAAGCTTTCCCAAGTGAATTGCATTTTTGCTGTATTTGCTCATCTGCCTTTTCTACTTTCTCTGGGAAAATTTCTCCTCGTTTCTGTGATGTTTTGTTACTCAAATTTACCATGAGACTTTCTTTCAATCTGTTCTTTCTGTGAAGCTTTTTGAATAGATTGATGCCACTCTTACTAAGATCTTTATATGACGCCTCATTAGTGATGAAAAAAGAATTATTTCTTGTTGATCTTTATATATTTTCATGTCTGTTTGTCTGCTAAGAGATAATGTCTCTCAAGATATTTTGAGGCAGAACAGCAACAGTGGATGGTGAAACAGCTCCAACAGTGTAGACAGGCAGAGAACTGGCATGTCAAGAAACAAACAGGAATGAAAGAAATTCCTGAAGGAGTGATGAATAAACCTCAAAGTTTGTAAGCTACTGTTTGAGAAAAATCAAGCTGTGAGATACCTTCCTACTCTCTCAGAAATCAGGAAGACTTTTTTCATTCTAATGTACCTTTCTTTACAACGGTCCATGCTACTTCAAATGAGAAGCCCACCTGCTGTTTTGCCTTGCAGGTTTGCTGCTCCTTGAAAGAACTAGTAACAGAAGTGGCCTAAAACTGTGTTTTGAGTCTCTCATAGAATAAGACAGGCTGGATATTCACAGGAGGACAATTACATCCCAAGAAAACCTTGCTACTGTGTCAGGGCTATACTGCAATTGCAGAGCTAAAATCCAGAATCCCTGGGTAGGGTCATAACTGAATCATAATTCAACAGTGTAGCCTGTTGGAGACAATCAATTTTTATGTAGATTTATTGGAAGTTTTTCTTTTCCAGTAGGAATGATGGCTGAAGAGTATTGTGACTGTTCAAAATAGCTATTGCCTTTGAAATCAAAGGCTTCTAATTAAATATAAATAAGTTTTTCTGGCCATTCTGGATAAGGGACTCCAGTTTGAGGGAGAAGTCGTTAACACTCTGTGACCACCTTGATTCTTGAAGAACAGAATGAAAATATTTGAGAGTTGATGGCATGATAGCCAATGAGAGTGAAAAGAGTTAATTTGGATTATACAATTGCAATTTCTTTGACTTTCTAAAAAACTTCTACAACAAATACTCAAATATAAAAATATATAACAAATATAACAATTATAGAACAGAAAGGCATGGTAATTTTAAGCATTTAGGTGCCTCAAGGGCAAGCTCACATTTTTGGAGGTAAAATCATTTTTGAGTAAAAATAATATATATATTTTTTTCCACTGCTTTGGATGCACTTGTGCCCCATACCTTATTAAAGGAGCAATCACAATAATTGCTTTTTTTTTGTTTTTTTTTTGTTTGAACTTTATAGACAATAAAACCTGCAGATATTGCCACTGTCCGCACATTGGGTCGACCTCCTCACCTTATTATGCGTATCATGGATTGTGTGTTACTGCTTTTCCAAAGGAAATTGAACAATGTGAAAATTGATCAGGAGAAAAGCTCTGTCATCCCATCATGGCAAGAATCTTTGAAGTTGATGACAGCAGGGAACTTTTTACAAAACCTACAGGTGCATCTATAACCTTTCCATATTTTTCTTTCAGTTGAAGACAATTGAGGAAAGCATTTTATGTGTTGTTCATAGGAGAACAAATGTGCATCAGAATAAGATATACAATATTCTTGAAACAATAAGGCTTAAAAATCAGTATGTCATAATGAAATAAACTTGAATTCATCAGGCAAACTCAGATCATAAATCTATTATAACTTGTTCTAAGTAATGAAATTATCTTCAATGACAAATGATTTAAAGCTCTCAGCATTTCAATAACTGTTATTTATCCATTCACTTAAAGCTTGTTTTAAATCAGCTGTTTTCTCTTGCCTATTTTTAATTTAACTTTCAGCTTTATACACTGTGTGGTGACCTCTGAAAAAATGGATGATGATTAGGATGTATAACATAAGAATTTTTGAAATTTGGGGAGTTTTCACTTCATAGAATGTGAATATAGTAACGGGAAGAGTAACTGGTGAATAAATCTGTGTTACTGCATAATTTAGACCGTTAATCTTATTATTAATCTACTTGGAGAACAAATCATACCTTGTCTTGCATCACTAGTTGTCATTAATTTCAATTTCTTTATTTTGAGGAATTTTGTCTTTATAATCCAAGGAATATAAATAACTTTAAAAATTGCTACTTCAATTAAATGTTTCCTCTTCACTAGTGATAAACTCCTGCAATTATAATCACACTAAGACCTTACTTAATTAGTCTCTGGTCCAGTGGGAAATCACAGTGACACAGTTGAACATCTCGGTATGGTTGGTAGTGTCGTGAATCTCATTTATATAGTATTCATGTTGCATCTATGTATGAAAGGATTTTAAATTTACTGTAGGCCTTCAAATATTTATTTCTTGTACATTAATAAACATATCTGAGTTTCAGGGAAGAGCTATTCTGAGCAGTATTTTACACTGTGGTTTAATGATGTGACCTTCACGGTTAATATATAGCAATGAGGATCATAGAGAGACAAATCAGTTTGTAAAAAGAGAGCAGGTAGAACAATGTTGGTGAGTTCTCAAAATATGTGAGATGGAGAACTTTATATCAGCTGTTTCTAAAGAGCATTTTAAATCTTGATAGTGTCCTTGTATGCTAAAATACATCTATTACACATGTATTATCTATACATAACATTCATTACATCTATTTCACATATTTCTGCAGCAATTTCCAAAAGACACAATTAATGAAGAAGTGGTAGAGCTTTTGAGCCCCTATTTTGAAATGTCGGACTACAACATAGAGACAGCCAAGCGAGTGTGTGGGAATGTTGCTGGCCTTTGCTCATGGACCAAAGCTATGGCTATATTTTTTTCCATCAACAAAGAAGTGTTACCCTTAAAGGTAAATCTGCTAATCAGTGGCAGACAGACAAAACCCTTTCTCTTCTCCTCCCATGTGGGTCCTTGAGAATTTTATGGGCTGTGAACATCAGCTGCTTTATATCAGTTGGTGAATGCCTCTGTAGGAATTATCTTGAAAATCATAATCTTATACTATGATATACTTGAAATATGCTGCAACTTGCAAACTGTCAAGATTATTAAAGAGATTATGCAGTTTTATGCCTCTGGGCCCCTTCTGAATGGGGGTGAAGCAGCAGAAGTAATTCAATTCCATGTTGCAATTGCTTTACCCTAATTAAGTACGAAAAAATGTCAAGATTTGGTCCTTCTAATATTCATTATCTGAGTTCAGAAGTAGAATGTAGAGACTCTTGTCAGTGTTATTTAGAAAATTACAGGCCTAAATATTCAATGCAAGAAGAGTCAAGCAAGACTTTAGCATCAGATAGCTTTACATTTGTAGAATGGATGGCATAGAGTGAAACAAGATTTGTGGGTAGTATCTTTATTAGACAAAGTGATAATATATGGAAAAAGTAAACAGGCTTTTGGTGATGTCAGTCTTTCTGCAGCCCAGATCAGACTAAGTTTTGCGTAAGATTTGGAAAAGGACTACTTTTCCTAGAATTTGTTTTTCATTTTTTCCCCTAAGTCATTTTAGACCAATTCCTTAAATAGTTGGTAGTGGAAGAAAGTTAATCCATTGTACAATCAAAATAAAAGATTTTAATGATGATGAAAATCCTACTGAGCAGGTTGGTTTTCAAATGTAGTGCAGTGAAAATCTATCTGAAATGCTTTTTACCAAATATTCCGAGATGTCCTATGTCCTATGTGTGATGCAGTCTGTATTTGTATGCTTCGTAGGCTAACTTGGCAATCCAGGAGAATCGCCTAGCCACTGCTATGCTAGATCTGCAGAAGGCTCAAGCAGAACTAGGTGCCAAGCAAGAAGAACTAGATGTTGTGCAGGCAGAGTATGAAAAAGCCATGGGAGAAAAGCAGGTGAACTTCCCTTTACAGAAAAGAGAGTGTTTAAATGTTCGCTCTCTGAATTCAACCCCTCCCCTTCCAAAAATATAATATTTATGTTAATTTTTATAGTACCTACTACTGTAACATCAAGTTTCTTTAATGTGTATGCACAGTATGTAATGTATTTGAAATACTAGGCAGAATTTATTAGAGTTAATGAGTACCAGGCATTTCACACATGTAGGTCAACATGAAAGCTGTGAGGAAAATAAAAGTTAAATTGCTTTCAGGTTAGATGTTGATAATTTGTCCTGATAATCCTTCCTTCTTCTCCCTGCTCTCTCCCTGTATAACAAAACAGTCAATGTTTGAAAATAGTTTTTTGGACTGTTGTTGAACTGCTGGTTTCACTGGGTGCAGAGACTGCCCTGCCCTCTCATATACATGACTGTAAATCATATTTCTTGATATGGTCTTATCTAGACTTTACTTGAAGATGCTGAACGCTGCCGGCATAAAATGCAAACTGCCTCAAGCCTTATAAGCGGTCTGGCAGGTGAAAAAGAGAGGTGGACAGAGCAGAGCAAAGAATTTGCTGTGCAGACCAAGAGGCTAGTGGGTAGGTATTTATCCACACCTTTGAACCTGGGAGTAAGGTAGTCTGGAGCTGTAATTGGTAATGAAATTAAGGCTTTGATGTGAATTTTAAACTTTTTCTCTTTAGAGCTCCCTTATCTATTG